>JAOXJM010000019.1:68194669-68208886 GCA_026413425.1 Tringa solitaria
GACTTATGAATGTCCAGTTTGGTCAAGTGGTCCCGGACCTGGTCCACGTCTACTAGGGGAAAAGCCTCCTCTCCCCATACTGTCCCCCTTGCCTCCAAGGCCTAATTGATGCTGCAGCAACATGGCGTGGACTCCACATCCCTATTATTTTGCCAACTAAAACCTACTCTGGTGCTTATTATAATAGATCCTCTTTTGCTGTGTTTGGAAAGAAACTCTGGAACCAACAAAGCCTCAGAGCTCATATGACCACTGCTCTATCACAAATGAAACAGTATCACCTCTGGAATTTTTTATTTTAGTATTTCTTATCAATGCTAGACATCTTTAAAGACACTGAATTTGGTTTTCCATTTTTTAAATTTGGGGCAGCTTAAGGGGAACTGACAGTGTGATTTCAGGACCCAAGTAAGAGTTATTTATCTTTACTGCCTAAATCCACAGTCTGTCTTGTCCAACCTGTACAAAGCTGAACTGCTCTTGTGTAAAACTTAGGGGCATCTGTCCAGACAAAGGAAGGCCAAGGTTCCCCAAGCTCCAAATCTGCTATTGTCTGAAAGCTACTTTAGCCATGTATATTCTGCCTCCTACCATCCACTTACATAGCTCTTTTGTTGAGTTTTACCATTGTCACTAGGGTCTGAAGAGATACAATACTTTTCTTTAAAAGAACATCATCACCCTTTCCATGTGTGAAAGGATCATGGAAAAAAAAGAAAAAAAAAAGTAAAGTCATGGGAGTCCTCTTAGGACAAAATACCTCAGCGCTCCAAAATTCAAATTCCATTTGAAGATTGTTAACTTCCACTGAGTGGCTCTAGAATTGCAGGCTGCTCTCTGTCACAGTAATTAGTGGGTGCCTACACTGCCAAGTCCATGCATTTAGAGATCTGTGAAGTATTAAAACGAAAATGACAGCAGCCTGGGACAGCACCACTCACATACAAACAACTGGTGGGATGCAGTTAGAATCAATACCAGAAGCTGTGTGAAATTAATTTATATGGACAGGTCAAGCTCAAATTTGCACGAGCCCTAGTACTTAGTAAAGCCAGTGTTCCTAAGAACAATTTAAAACTAGTAACAAGACACTCCATAAACATGAGAGTACAAGCACATGCCAGTGGTTTTAACACAGATGTGAAACTACAGCCTTAAACCATCAACCAGAGATACCGCGGAAAGTCCCGCCCGTCCCGTTGCAGGAATGAAAGGTAGGGACAGGGGGGTGGCAAGCTTTGTTTTTTCTAGAGCAAAATCTGCTGCTTATGTGTGCATAAAGCATAATCTCAGCACAGATTTCTGCACCACCACCAAGCACATTCCTGCTTCTTGCGACCCCAATCAACCTCTCCCATTTGCTTTTACCTTGTGTATTAATTTTGCAGGAACCTGATCTGGCTGGAAAACATTAATTGTATTACTGTGAAATTAGCTTTCTTCAAGATTAGTGTCTTCCTCTGGTGCAAACTTGCACTGGTTTCAGGGCAGCGTAATTAGGTAACACCTTGAGTTTCCATGGCCTTTCTCCACCAGGCTGTGCAGCTGAATTTCTCTGTATTTTGTTTCATCCCTTTCCTTTTTTGCTTGTGTACACAAGCATAACACCAGTCACTACGATGATTCAGGATGCCATACTAAAAACATAAATAAAAAAACCTGAAATGTGTTTTTGCTTGAGCTCACAGCCTGAGCTCATTTTCATCTTCTCTGTGTTTCACACCCTCTAATTAATACCCTTGCAGATGTGCAGCATTAGGCCTCACAGCCAGATGCATTCTCTGTCAGGGGAAAAAAGTCTGCTTACTCTGCAGCCTGTCACCGCTTCTCTGATGTGCCCACAAAAGGCACCTGCAGAAATACTGTTGGCTCTTCAAATCATACGCAATGGGATTGTTTCTCTGTCTCAAGAAAGTATGAAAAATTGAAGGAAAAAAAAAAAAAGACAACGATTGGTATTGCTACAATAGGCAGAAATTTCACACTGCCAATAATACCACTATGGCAATTACAGAGACTCATCTATTACTTCAAGAAAAAATAAAGAATTTGTAATTCGTGCTACTATTCCGTTGCCTATAACATGGTGATTTGCTTTTAAACGTAAAACTCTCAAAGCAGTTTCTAATGGCAAAATTGATGCAGCATTACCAAGTGTCTTATGGAAAGCTACATGACAATTCAGTGACAAAATAAAGATAAACCCTACTTCCCCATCCCTGAAGCCCACTTTTCCTACACCATTACTTATGTAACACCAATGCACTTTTCTTACCATAGAGTTTAGTGACTATGAAAAGCAGTTTACATCCATTTAATTCCGGAGTTTTATGTCTAATCTTTACATTCAAATTAAATACCAGCAATTTTTAAAACTAGTTTAATTCCACTGTTCCTCCAAGCACTTGCATAAATTAGAAATTTGTTACAAATTATAAGTCACACAAACTTTATATGGTTATTTACCTTTATTGGAGGTCTGCTTCTCAGAAGGTAAAACTACAGTCCAAAACACAGAGGTAAGTCATTTTATGTTCAGAGTTTGATTTAAAAATCATTGATAAAATAACCCAAAAGGCAAATTTTAGCTGGTGGAAGACTACATTTTCCAATGTGAAGCTATTCCATTAATTGACATTAAAGGCATTTTGAGGAAGGTGATTTTTGTGGTTAAATTGGGAAGGTAGGGCTCAAAAACATCTTATTTCAGGTCTGTTGTGCCCTGTTCAGACTCCCTGTACGGGCTCATTCAAGCTGCTTAAGACACAATTCCTCACAGGAGAGCAGAAGTGAGGGAACTTGCTGGACCAGAGATCTGTTGTTACATCAGAGGGTTTTGTTTCCCTTCTTAGGCTCTAAATAAATAAATGCCTCTTGCATGTAAGTGACTATAGTGATTTTCATCCAGGCTGGATTGCAGAAGAAATAGGATGTAAAGGTACTTACCATGTACCTGTAAAACTAAATGAAGCTCAAACAAGAGCCTCTCCGCTGCTTGCATGCGGTATGTTTGCATACTAACCTACTTCTGTCATTATTACAATTCCTACTTTAAGCTTGAAAGCCCCTTTCATACAATGATGCACCTGGCAAAACGCCATTTCCCCAGCTACGTGCAGCCGGGGCTGCTCCTGCCTTCCCTCACAAGCTGCCCCTGGATTTCGTCCCGGCCCTGGGGCTAAGTTGGGTCTCTTCGCTCCCACAGAGTGACCTTGCGATACTCTCTCTCCCCAGGGCACCCCGGCACCGCTCTGTCCGCCGCCGCGGCGGAGGCAGCGTCCACAGCCCTCACAGCACTCAGGCGCCTCTCCGCCGGCCGCCATTTTTCCACCGCTGGCCGCCATTTTTCCTCCGCCGGTGGTGAGGTAGCGCTGCACCCCCCCGCCCCCGCGGTTCCTCCGCGCACTGGAAGAGCTGTTCCCCCCTGTCGCCGAGCTCCCGAGCTAACACCGCCCGCTCCCGCCTCCTCCCGGCCGGGGGCGGTGTGGCGCCTGCGCGGGAGCGCTGCTGAGGCCCGGCCGCTGTGTGGGCAGGCGGGAAGTGTGCGGGCGCATGCGCGGGGCGGTGGCTGGTGCGCAGGTGAGGCGGGCGCGGGGCCGGGGCGGCCTGGGAAGGGGGGGAGTCGCTCTTCCCGCCGGTGGGGCCGTCCGCCTCCGCGTCCCCGTCCCCCCCCTCCCCCCCTTCTGCTAGCGGAGGGAAGGAGCTAGGTCTGCCTCGTTGCTCGCTTCTGCGGGAGGTGGGTCCTTCCCCGAAGTTCGGACCAGACCTGGAGGGTGCGGAGCGGGCCTGACCCAGGCTGGCAGCGCGGGCGGTCGCCGTGTGCCGCGGCCGCCCGGGCTGGTGGACGGGCTGTGGTGAGAGGGGAGTCTCTTGTCAGCCCTTGAGCGTATGAGGCAGGGGCGGCGGACAGTGCCTTTTCGTCTTCCCCAAAGCCGTTGAGGTCGCATTTAAGAGCCTCAAACGGCCTCGGCTTCCCTGCTGCCATCTGGGCTGGTCCCCGGCTGGCAGGGGACGGCCTAGTGGCGTTCAGTCGGGGCTGGGCAGTAGCCTGAGAGAAGACTGCTTTACCCCTCTCCTGTGAGGAAACGCACCCTGGACGATCTTATTAGGGACGCTCGCAAGGGGGGGGGAAATAAAAAAGTTCAGATACGTGAAGCGAAACAGTGGCAGAGGTCTGGCGAGTTAGACATGTGTCAGTGAGATGGGTGTTTTATTGCTCCTTTGATAGAGGTGGGGGTTCCCCCCAGCTATCATGTGGAGTGCTGCAGGCGGAGAGGAGAGGAAGGCTGGAGTGCTGGTCATGTGGCGTTTTGTCAAGATAAGTGCATTTTAGCTCTTGTGGTTTTCCATCCTGGGTTGAGTTTGTTTGTAAAAGTTTTTTAGTGAATGTGTTCCTGTGACTCTAGCACGAGTTTTAGGGAAGGTGAAGCTTCCTGTTATCTTCTGCCCCATCAGAAGGGGGAAGCTGTAGATTTGTTGGAAGCTGCTAGGGAAAATGTTTCAAGATTTGTGTCTACGCAATATTGAGATCCTAGAGTGTGTCCAGAGCAGGACAACAAAGCTTGTGAGGGGTCTAGAGAACAAGTCTTATGAGAAGCAGCTGAAGGTTCTGGAGTGGTTCAGCCTGGAGAAAAGGGGGCTGAGGGGAGACCTTATCGCTTTCTACAGCTACCTCAAAGGAGGTTGTAGTGGGGTGGAGGCTGGTCTCTTCCACCAAATAACAAGCTAAGAAGAGGAAGTAGCCTCAAGTTGTGCCAGGGGAGGCTTAGATTGGCTATTAGGAAGAATTTCTTCACTGGAAGGGTTATCCAGCACTGGTCCAGGCTGCCCAGGGAGGTGGTGGGGTCACCATCCCTGGAGGTATTTAAAAGACAGGTAGATGCCGTTCTTAGACACCATGGTTTAGTGGTGGTTTTGGTTATTTCAGGTTGTGGGTTGGGCTTGATAACCTTAAAGATTCCTTCTAAATTAGATGATTCTATGATTTTAATATGAAGAATACATGAAGCATATAATATGAAGCATACTATAAAGTGCTGAGCCAACACCTTCTATTGCCAACACCCTGCATGTCACAATGATGTAAAGGATATATTTAGCGTATGTCAGTCTTCTTACACAAGTTCAATGTTGTGCAGGCTCATCATACTTGTATAATGACTAAAGGGTATTTGAGGTCTGACTGACTAATGTTTGTAAAGCATACCACTTCATTCTGTGGAAGGTATGCATAGACACTTCCTTTTTGAGAGAAGTTTACAATTAAGTCTCATGTGTAGAAGTCTGGTTGTCTCTTGAAGTCATATTTGGAAACAAAAGAAGATGAGATAATAAGTGCTGCTCTAATTTTGTTTTTTTTTCTGTGAACACTTTTTTTTAGGTGATGTAAACATTTCAGTTATACACGAGAGTGAAAGCAGATATGTCAGCTCTTTGTCCACCACCATCTCCTGCAGTTGCTAAAACAGAGATCACTTTGAATGGCGAGTCACCTTTATTAGCTGCGACTTTTGCTTACTGGGACAATATCCTTGGCCCCCGAGTGCGGCATATCTGGGCCCCAAAGACAGAACAGGTGCTTCTCAGTGATGGTGAAATAACTTTTCTTGCTAACCACACCCTGAATGGAGAAATACTTCGGAATGCAGAAAGCGGTGCAATAGATGTGAAGTTCTTCGTCTTGGCAGAAAAAAGGGTAATCATTGTGTCATTGATCTTTGATGGAAACTGGAATGGAGACAGAAGCACATACGGACTATCAATTATACTTCCACAAAGTGAACTTGGCTTCTACCTACCACTTCACAGAGTGTGTGTGGATAGGTTAACACATATTATAAGGAAAGGAAGAATATGGATGCATAAGGTAGGTTTATTGTTCATTACTAAAAGCAGCTGTCCAGGTTGTCTTGAGCAAAAGCAAAAATTAAGATTCTGTGACACTTCTTCTGCAGCAATCCAGATACAAAAACTCAGAGGAGGCTGACCTCTATGCAAGTATAAAATTTTGAACGTTAAAAGTTGCCAATATATCAACAAATTCAAGGCTGGGCCTTTTGGGCGCATAATTCATCCTGATAATATGATACAACCTGTACCAGGTTACTTAGGTGGAATAGGTATCCTGCACAGTTTTTCGTCTCTATGAATTTGATATAAATTATTGCTTTTAATTGTGTTAATTAGTATATTTAAACTAGGTAGAATTGTAAATTTACTGTGTTTCAAATCATTGTTTTCACTGTTGAGGTACAGAAAGCAGAACTGATGTAATTAATGTTGTCATTGTTTTTACAGTTTTATTTCTCATAAAAGGGTATTAACAAACAGTTTGGTAGGTGTTAAATTGTGTAACACTAATGGGAGAAGCACAAAAATACATCTACTTTGGTCCTAATATTTCTACTTTTGAAATTCAGAAAAGAAACATGCTAAATTTTTCTGAAGAATTGCAGTTCTTACCTTTGGGTACATTATGGCTATTTACTTATTAAGTGAAAATCGTATGTATTTTTGTTGAAAATAAATAACATTCTAATAATAAAAATTAAAATATCTGTTGTCTTCACGAGGTACAAGTTGTCTTAGAGCAGTAATTTTCATGTCAGCTGTAATGTGTGTGGTGATGCATGTCTGTCTGGTAAAGTTTTTGTTCCTGTTCTGTTTTAAGACCTCTAGTCAATATACTTTAAACTTCCGTTTTGAAGGCTCTTATCTGAACTAATTAAGATTCCAGAAATAATAAGCTGATGTTAAGTTTTGTGGTGTTGTTACCTTTTTGCTAGAAGAACATACCCCATTGATTTTTGCTGCATTGTCTTATGATGGCTGGCAGTGTTTTCTGTCACATTGGCTCTTGATACTTATGGGATTTATTTTTTCAGAGGAAGGATAGGACATAAAGTTCATTTTCAATATAGTAGAAACACAAACATTTCATTCCTAATGTAGCCTTCTGAAGGCCTGCTGGATGTTAGTGCTTTTGACATAAGTCAATTATGTCTCATGTTGATTACATTGCTTCTCTGTCACTTAGTGTCCTCTGTACTGACCCGTAATGTGAGTTGTCAAATAAGAATTGTCCATCCTTCTTAACTACGTCTTCTCTCTTTTTGGTGATTGATCCATATCAGTATATTTCCACAGTAGAAATAGCCTTCCAGTGGCATTGAGAATGACAAAAAATGTTTTCTACTACTTTATTCAGAAATGAGTCATTAAGTTCTTCATTCTTTTTTCAGATGTTCTTGAAGCAGATTGGCCAGCAGAGTTAGCTGAGACAGTGATACATTCTGAAATAGACATTTATTGTCTTTCTTTTCTTTTTTTTCTTTTTCATTTTTTTTTTTTGAGAGGGGATTTTTTTATTTTTTGCAGGGATGTTTGATCTATCTGCAATTCTGCAGCCTTACCTATAACAGAAATCTGCTTTGAAAATGTAGATTAAAATTTAGGCACGGGTTGTAGAATGTTAATACTGAGTTCAAAGAGTCTCATTTTGTAGTTTGCATTTTGAGGCAGTTCAGCAGCTATGGCTACAACAGAACAAAAAACGTTGAAGTTGTATCTGAAGGGAGCTGTGTAGCTGTTCTAGAGTTTCTAACGATTCTGGTTATCAGCTCTCTTGAGCTGTATAGAGCTGGACTTTAGAAGAGAAGAAACCTTCTGAACTCAAGGACTAGGAGAAGCATGGAACAGTGTTCAAACTGGCCGAGAAGGACAAGCAACTGCACAACCAAGTCATCCATATGGGATTAGAAACCCATTTTATCCACTTCAATTTTATATTCCAGCTGTTTGCCTAATAATTTTGAGCAGTTATATTTCTAAAAAGAAGTGGCTTACACGACTTGTTCAGCCTTATCTTCATGAAGACTGACTTCTTTTAAAGCAAAGGATCTTCATTGTCAAGGATGACTTCATTGACACCGAACTCAAGGCTGCAGGTGCCCTGAAAGAGTCTGCCTCATGTTTTTCACAGATGCCTCTTTTAGATGGTTAGCTAAGTTTTATTACTGTTTTAGGGCAAGTTGCTGTAGCTTGTTCCTTATTCATCTGCTCAAAAAGTTAGGTAAACTTTTCCCACTTGATCAAGTTTGAGTAGTTCAGTCAGAGGAAGCTAATGAGTAACCAATAAAAATGCAATAACCTGTCAGCATCTAGCAAAAGATACCATTAGTTCTTGCAGCAGCTTCCATTTTTTGCATATTGTATTGATTGTTCCAGTGATAAATGCCAAATTCTCTTTGTGAATAATAACTTGATTCTGTTGTAAGTTGCGTTTTTGAATGTGGTTTGCTACTTAGATGCTGCTGAGTCTCTTCTGAGAACTTTGTCCAGTCTCTTGTACATTGTGTTTTGTGTATTTTGAGGTTTCATGTCACATGTACTTGGTTATAAAACAATGTGTTGAAGACTTATCAGTGTCTCAAAATGTGGGGGGAAAAAAGAAGTCCTGTTTTTCCTACCCTCTCCCAACAATTTATTATTCTCATCCTGGATATCTCATTTTTCTCTTGCTGCATCAGGAACCATCAGTCTGTACCTTATTCATTTGAAAATAAAAATCCATACATAAAGTGGGATTCTGCACCATAATCTGATCATTTGACATTTTCTTGAAGAAACTTAATGTTCTGTCATTGTCATCGCATCCTCCCTTTCCTGCTACTCCTGCCCAAGCATGTGAGAGGTTTGGTGGGGGGCAGAGCAGAGATCATTGATCTGTTTAAAATGACATCGCTTCCTGCTAAGGTCAACTCTGTAAAAGAAAAAAGACTTGAACATCGAAATTTGAATCTAAGAAGCATGCCTCCACAGGGAAGAAACTGTACCATTTGACTGTTGTGTGCATACATATATAAACAAATCCCACAGCGTTTATATTTAACTGCTTCTCTTGCTCAGGAGAGGCAAGAACATTTCCAGAAGATTGTCTTGGAAGGCACCGAGAGAATGGAGGATCAGGTAAGGGCCGTCTGATTGATGCATATGGCACACCATCACAAAACTGTTTGACTGCGTCTGGTGGCTGCAGAAGTTGGTGCTGCTTCTTATTTTTGGGATCCAGGAAGATACTTTGGACTGGCTGAATGACCTGCCATGCACAGGAGGCAAAGTTTCTGAAGATAGGATGATGGAAGCTGTGAACAAGTTGAAGGAAAATATATTTCATCACTTTATGGGTAAAGTGGAAATCTATGAAGAATATTACCTTTCAGAAAATAGAAGTCATTTACTTGAACTTGAAGCTCTGGAAAGGTAGTAGCTTCCATAGATTCGTACTCGCCTCCATTCAAAGATGGTTTTTTACTAGGTCGTTGCCTTTTTGAGTTACAGAGTTGTACGGAGTCTATCTTGTTGGAATGTGGTTGGAGAGCTAATGGATAAGACTGTGAAAAGAATTTGATTTCTGAAACTCTAAGTATGCAATTGTGACTTCAGATTCTTGTGATAGATAAATCAGATAAGTTATTTTGTATGTTAATAACTAATGTGCCTGTTTTTAGTTTCCTATCATTGTTGAAACATCAGACTTGGATCTAAAATGCTTAACAGTAATTGCAAGTAATCAGAATTATCTCACTTCAAATACATATTGTCCAGGCCACTCAAACTGGTGGTGAAAATTAGCACAGGACCCTGGAAATACATTTCAGACATGATGTTGAGAAGCAAAATCTGTGTTTCCTGTTCATAATTCTTGATAAGCAAAGCCCAAGAAGTCTATGCATCAATTTCTGCTCATACCACACTCCCAAACAATAGGAAGTTAAAGTTGTTTTGCATGTAATATTGCAAGTTCATGTTAGTAGTGACTTCTAATACTGCAAAATGTCCTTTTTCTTCAAGCATTTTATTTATTGCACAGGGCCAGAGCATCATTCCGATGCTGACAGGAGAAGTCATTCCTGTAATGGAACTCCTTTCATCTATGAAATCACACAGTGTTCCAGAAGAAATAGATGTAAGTCCTTGTGTTCTTTGCATTCTGAATACAAAATAGGCTTTGGCATTCTGGTTCAGTACTGTCTTTGCCAGACGAATCCCTACAGTTGTCATAAATTCTTGTACACTTCACTCGTTACACATCAAGTTCTCCTATGTGGTGGTTGGAATGGTTCAACATAATGGTTTTAGTTCAGTAAATGCAACAGTACTAGCAGCGGTTTTTTATGGTCAGCACTTAGCAAAATTGACTGTGTAGGATTATACTAATGTTAAGAATGGAGTGGAAAGGCAATTTGATGCAAAACAATATGAATGTGGAGGTAAATGGTTTTAATGTTTATACCTGTTTCAGTGTGCTTTAGTGTTCTCATGCAAGAAGTGGAAGTGATCTCACATGCAGGAATTTAAAGTATTCTGGATAAGGTTATAGAAAAAAAATACTGGGAGGAATCTGACTTGTGACTGGTGAAGAACGTTCAATAATTGAGTGACTTTCTCATTTTCAGAATGCTTTGTCTGAAGCCAAAAGGTCTTTTTAAAGTTGTGCTTTTTGGGACAGACTTACAGCTTAGCTTAAATAGTTCCCAAACAGTTCCCACCTATCATTAAAAATAAAAATCAATTAACTGGAAGGTGTTGCAGATCCTTGTCTAACCTTTGTTTATATTTACTTGCATTTCAGATAAGTGACACAGTGCTAAATGATGATGACATTGGGGATAGTTGCCATGAAGGCTTTCTCCTCAAGTATGAATTTCAATTTTGATTTATGCTGTAGTAAAATGGTTTAAACTTGTGTGTGCATATATATATATATATCTGTAGGTGCATGTGAATATGTATTAGATTAATTTTCTTTATAGGAGGGGGGAGGATGACACGTGTTTGGCTATTTTAGATTTTGTCTGTGAAATGCATAGAAGTTGCTGTCTTTTTAGAAAAATGGCTCTGGATTATTGGTCGCATCGCCATGTTGCATCTCAATCTGATGACAGACTGTGTCGTCACAGAGTCATTTGCTTGAAATGCAATTTTTCTTTGCTACTCATGTTTAATTTTACGAGGATGTAAGTCAAAGTCTTACATTTTTATGAAATACCAAAAATGTGGATTGTGTTTACGGCATAAACTTTGAATAAGAGTCATTAATGGTATGGCATATAGAATGCTTATTATGAAATTGTGTATTTTTTCTTTTTTCCCTCTGCTTTTAATGTATAAGTGGAAGGAGGTTCACTTGAGAGCAACTTGGTCTCTTCCTGTGGGAAAGCATATTTCAGAGGTTTTCATTGATGTTCTGTTACCTTTCAGAACATCCCAGGTGTAACTGTATTCATTTATGTGTTGCTTATCTATTTATATAGTGTCACATATGCTTTCAGTACTACAGAAATTAATGTGTTAAGTTAATTTTTGAAACTGTGGGCCAGTAGTTTGTTTGAGAAAGGGCAGGGGGAAAGGGAAGATGAGGATAAGACACCTCAACAGAAGTTGCTTAAGGGCAAGTTAAGAGTTGTCAAAGTTAGTCCAGGTATTTTTACTGTAGCCTCCAAACTTAAGATAGTCTAAATCAGATCTGTGCTGCTGGCAATCCATAAGACAAGATCACTTAACTTCCAGCATGCCTGTTTGTATTCTGAGGGACTCAAGCTAGTGGCATGCTCATACTTTTGCAGTCACTGACAGTAGAACAGTTTACCTGCCAAGTCTCCCAAAACTGTCTTCTGATCCACAGTTTCAGAAATTGAGGACAGTCATGAAATAGATCTACTCTCAATTCCTTCATTATTAATGTCTTCTGTTATTTTAGATGAGTTATTTTATACGGATTCTATAATACAGTTAGATAGTAACAGTAGACAGTGTCTGAACTGGTGTTTGAAGGTTCTGAGTGACAGTCTTTTTATTCATCAAAATGAAAATGTAGACAGTGTTGAATTTACTGTTGAATTTCTTTTGGATTTCAGCAGTAACCTGCACAGCTGTGTGAGGTCCTATGGGTATGGGCCTATATTTATACTGGAAGCACTTCATTCTTCTTGTGAAGATGATAATTGTTTTATTTGAAAAGTGTGATTAAATGTATTCACTTGTGTTTGTATTTGCAGTGCAATTAGTTCACACCTGCAGACCTGTGGTTGTTCAGTAGTCGTAGGAAGCAGCGCAGAAAAAGTTAATAAGGTAATGTACTTTCTAATAAACCAAACTTAAATGCTGATAATTAGGAGTGTTAGTGTGTTAATTGGAACAAGTTTTATCTATAAACATACTTGAGGGTGGAGAAGGAAGGAATACTATTGTCTGGTTTTCTTATTGCAGCTGATTGGTCTAGCAGTTGATAATTGTACCTGAAAATTGCTGTATCAGTTGTATTCTGGCAACTATAAGAAAGCCAGTGTATTTAATTGAATTCATACTGTATATAACTAGTAGTAAATGAGCCTGAGCTTTTAAAATTAGGTGTGTTAGCTGAAATGTACCAATTGAAGAGGTCTGAACGAGCTTGACCAGTTCACCTATGTCAGTGGGTAATTTCTATGTACTCTTAAGAAATTAGTGTCTGCATAATTACTCTTATGCTGGGGAATAAATGTACTTCTGCATCATGAACTGCTTGTATTTCATGGAACATCAAAGCTGTTGAATCTGTAATCACACAAGTGTTGAAACAGACAAGCTTACTAGGACCTTAAACAGTTCCAGCAATTCCAGCATTTTTCCTTCATACCTGTGTTTGTGTGGACTCCATCTTCAATCTCTATAAAAATTGTTAAATAAGTTTACAGTTTAACTGGTAGATCTTAAATTAGATTTGACTGAGCTTTCCAGAAGAACCAGAAAGTGGCAAAGTACAGATATAAATCCCTAAAACTGAGTCCTGTAACAGCCAAACACTCAGTGTGTCATACTTGCTGGATCACACCTGTAGGGATGATGAAGCTTTCAGGTCTAGATACAATAAGCAGGATTATCTGTACCTCTTAACAGGGAAGAGTATATACATCATTATGGTCTATTTGGGAGGAAAAAACATCACTCTTGGAAGCTGCCATTTCAGAACAAGAAAATAATTACATTTTTGTGGTAGACGTATTTTCCCCATGCTGTTACTATTTTTAACTCTGTTCTAAGATTGTTATGAAATACTTAATTTGAACAAATATGAAGCTATCACCTCTGCTGCTTTTCCTCTAATATTTTGGTGTAAATGGATGCTTATTTTACGCTTAGCCAGTATGTGAAGGAAAAATCAAATGAGAATGTTTTCCTTATTCAGAATTCTTGAAGTACTTTTTTTGTGTACAGCTTTTTGATTATACCAAAATGCTTGTTTCAGATAAATTGAAAATCGTGGAAGACATACACTTGTGTTTACTGTCTGTTGAAATATTTCTTAAAGCATATTTCATTTTAGTGTAGTCTAATGTATCAGCATTTTGTTGAGGTTTCCCTTTGACTTGCATTTAATTAGGATGTTACTTCATCCCTTCTAATAAAAATACTGAAGGTAATTTTCAGTTAGAATATTCAGAGACAAATCATTAAGAAAACGTTGTTTTCTTTGTGAGAAAATGTATTTCACTAAATCAGTTGCATCTCCACAATCACAGCTGAGTCCTTTAATAAACCTCTTTGATTCAGAATATCCCTGCCACTGGGAATGAAAAGAAGGATTTCATAAAAGTGTGCGATCCTAGAGCTTTCAGATATTAGGTGCTGCTGCACTTAATGAGTATTCCAGTACCGCTGTGAGGGAAAGGTTCTGTGTAGTTATGTAGCATGGTAAGTTTTCAATTTTTACTGGGAGCCTCTGGGCCATGCAATAACAATAGTTGCATGTCCTGAGACCTGCACCAAGGTCCTGCAGTGGCACATGTAGAGAAGCAGTATATTCAGTTAACTTCATTTTTCTGATCAGGAATGTCTTTGTATATTTGGCTTTTCTGTCCGTTTGTGATTTTAGTTGTGATGTACTAATTACTGAGCTCTGGTTTATTTTGTAAGACAGAAGCCTTCCTTTGAGGAAAAATTCACTTTAAATTTCAAAATTGATGCCCTTTTTTGATACATGTTTGTGTTTATCTGTGTGTATTGCTTCAATGTGAAAGAAAAATTAAGAACAGTGGTCCTGCTGAATATATTATACATTAATTCTAGACTATACATATTATAAATTATGTATTTTATAGTATGCAGGGTTTCTTGCTACAGTGAAATATGATATTCTTCTATTTAAAAAATTCAAGACACCTTTAGTAAACCTGT
>JAOXJM010000019.1:68209527-68237714 GCA_026413425.1 Tringa solitaria
ATAGAGCCTTCTCAAACACCTTACAAACACAGATAGGACACCACGGGTTTAAGACTAAAAGATTAGCAGAATGGAATATGTGTTTGTATTTGGAGATGATTACTTGTAGCTGTTGCAGTATGGGAGTTTGAAAACAGGTAATAGTACCTTTGTTGCTTTGAATGGAGAGTTTGAGGAAATTACAGAGGAAATGGGCAGAGATACTCATTCAGGAAATTGTGCCTGATTGGAGACAATAGCTGCTGTTTCAATATGGAATTTATAAGAGGCTTAAAAGGCTAGGAAAGTAATCACAGTAACTTGTGTTTATGTAATAGGAAGAGGTAGCAGAAGGCAAGGTGATTTGTTCTGCGTATTTGCCTAAAAACCAAATTTTGCCAAAATTTTTTCTTCATTTGACAAGAAGTTGGAGTAATATGGCTTTACTAATTTAAGCTTGTCACTATTCTGTGACCCTGGTAAAATTTTGGTTTTTTTAATGAGCCTGATGAATTTCTTGTTTATCATTTGAAATGCCTAATACGTTCTCGACAGAAATTGTATTTGAAGATCAGTTCATTCCTTACATTTCCATGTTTTTCAAAACTGTTCTTTTTAATGCAGATTGTGCGAACGTTGTGTCTGTTTCTTA
Organism: Tringa solitaria; assembly: GCA_026413425.1. NCBI lineage: Eukaryota > Metazoa > Chordata > Aves > Charadriiformes > Scolopacidae > Tringa > Tringa solitaria. The sequence continues at coordinate 68,210,159 of JAOXJM010000019.1, forward strand.
CACCGTCAGAGCGGAAGTGTTCCAGACTCTGCAGAAATGAGTCTTCCTTCAAATATGAGTCAGGACTTTTTGTTCAAGGCTTACTCAAAGTAAGTACACTTAAGAAAGTTTGATTCTTCTGTAGTTTAAGAACATTCTTCAATGTATATGTCTGCATATGATATGCACATACATACACACATTCATGTTCAAAGAAATAGTCATCTTCTCTTGATTTCTTTCTGGTGCTATAGCTTTTCTTGTAACTACTTGCATGTTAAAATTCCAAGCCAGTCTTTTCTCTCAAATATCTGTTTCTTGAGTATAGTCCAGAATTGTTCCTGTTCTTTGAGGTACAATAATAATGATAATCTTTTGCCTACTTGGGGCTGGAATCCCAAAAGGCATTAAGTTTTTGTGTTGTACCACAACCAAATAATAGCAGTCTGTCAGTCCTACAGTTTCCAAGTATTTTAAAAGGGCTGTAGCAGTGGGTGAAGGTGGGTAGTCAAATAATGCTTCTTGCTCTAGTAATCAGTGTAAATTTACCAGGTAAATGTAATACTCTAATGATAATGGGCTCACAAACCAGATGATGCAATACTGTAATACAGGTAACCTCAGTACCCATTTTCACTGTTATATTGTTATATTAAGGGAATCGTCCAGTATGAAGGATTTTTTTAGTGGGCTTCAAGTATCAGTTCTCTCAAACAAAATACACCTAAACAAATAGGATTTAAAATTTAGGTATGATGCTTTAATATTGTTTTGTTCCAATAACTATTGGAAAAAATAACTAGAATAATATTATTTTTTTTCCACTAAAACAGGATGCAACAGGAAGTTTTGTGTTGCCCTTCCGTCAAGTGATGTATGCCCCATATCCTACTACGCATATAGATGTAGATGTCAATACAGTGAAGCAGATGCCCCCCTGTCATGAGCACATCTATAACCAGCGACGATATATGAGATCCGAGCTGACAGCATTTTGGAGAGCTAATTCAGATGAAGAAATGTCTCAAGATCATATTATCCACACAGATGAGAGTTTCACACCTGATTTGTACGTACTCCTGTCTAACATCTCTCAAAGTTACTTGATTGGGACGAGAGTAAAGTAGTACAAAGTGTACTTTCTAATAAAGTGTATGATGTCCTTTTGCTTTTAAGAAGCAACTTCAGCTCTAGTAGTAGCATTTGCTTTGGAGGAATCTACCAGTTCTGTCAGTAGTGTTGTTACATTAAATATTACTGAAATTCATTGTCAGTGATACTTAGGACCATGTTATATCAATTTTGTTGCCTGTTTTAAAAAGAAGTATAACAAAGCTGAGTGTATTTGAAAGTGCGCAATGGCTTTCATGGGATTAGTTCATTTCATCTAAAAGTTTTGCGTTAAAATTCTGTATTAGCTTTAAAAATAGCAGGAATTTTGAATTCACTTGTAGTTTCTGCCAAATTGTAAACAGTAATGTTATTGCTGTATACAACTGCTGGACAGTAAGTGCCCCTTCATGGCATTACCTCATATGTTTGTTTGATTTTTTTTTTTCTATAGAAATGTCTTTCAAGATATCCTGCATCGAGACACATTGGTAAAAGCCTTCTTGGATCAGGTAAATTGTTGCATTTTCAGAAAGAACAAGAGCTAAAGTTCAGTATTTTGAGCCCTAGTAATAGATAATTTAACATGAATGGGTAGTTTTTTGGCTTGGTAGGTCTTTTTGATACTGGTGCTGATTCTTCTCTGCGTAACTAGAGATAAGAATGCTTGTGTAATTTGTAGTATTAGTAAAATACTGAAAATTCTTCTGAGGTATGAAAAACAATGCACATTTTTTTTCTTGTGCTGTGCAACAGTGTCTACAGTTACAGTATTGAGAAAGCTATCTGCCAGTGCTTGATTTCAAATCATTTTAAAAAGGAAAATAATACTTTATCCAAGCAGAACTGTAAAGCAGCTTAATTTATTGCATCTGAGCAGCTAGAAAATTGAGAATGTTGAACATATATACAGATCTGCTGTTAATGTGCCTGCTTTGCTATGATTAAGGATGTTAGGTGTGCATGCAGTGTTTCTTTATATTCCACATACTTAAAGTGATTCTTGAATTTCCATGTCTACCTAATTTTCTGGTATAATTTTTAACAGATCTTTCATCTGAAGCCTGGCTTGTCTTTAAGGAGTACTTTCCTTGCGCAATTTCTGCTTGTCCTTCACAGAAAAGCCTTAACTTTAATAAAATACATAGAGGATGACACGTAAGTGAACACATAATAGAAAGCAGGCTTTGAGAAACTTCCTCTCTTCTTTCTTACAACACCCTTTTTTATTTTCTTTCAGGCAAAAAGGAAAAAGACCTTTTAAGTCTCTTCGTAGCTTAAAGATAGATCTTGACTTAACAGCAGAGGGCGATCTTAACATAATAATGGCTTTGGCTGAGAAGATTAAACCAGGTCTACATTCCTTTATCTTTGGGAGGCCGTTCTACACTAGCGTACAAGAACGTGATATGCTCATGACATTTTAAAGTTCTTCACTGCTAAGACCTAATACTGCAGTCTTGCATGGCGTGAAATCTGTCAGTGTGACCACCACATTTGTGACAATCATTTACTTGACTGAGGACGGAGCATTGGGGAGCACAGCACCACTACAGTCTGCCTGAAGCAGGAGGCGGTCTTGCTAGAGGGAATATCAGTTTAGCTAGACATGCATGATTTTAATGAATCCATCTCTTCTGTGTGCTTTTTTTTAACAGTAAATGTTACCAGATGTTCCTTTGCAATATGGGTTTCGTAGATAAATTTGAACATGTTTTGGTGTATGATAAAGGGAAACATTTTAATTTTCTTTTCCTAGAGACTTTTTCAGGTATGTGTCAGGTTTTTCCTGTTCTGCTATGCCAGCATTTTTAGTGTTTCCACATAAAACAATACATATGTCTTCTCTGGTCATGGACATTGGGAAATAGGGGCCTTCCAGGAGTTTCAAGGAGTTCTTAAAGGTGTTTATTCTTAGGTTTGTGCTACAAATCTGAAATAGGTCTTCCCTCATCCCTTTTTAACACTACTGGCTCCTTCATTTAGAGCATTTAAAAGTGTTTGGGATTTTTAATATACTACAAAGTGCTATTCTTGTGTGCAAACTGTTGACTATTTGCAGCTTAAATAGCAGCACTCTTCATATGGGAACTGCTCATTATTTAAGCATCTTTGTGCATGTAAGTGCCAAGCAGGGTGCTCTGTCACAGATTGTTGGGCCATCCTGCAATCAAGTGTTCAGTGATGCAGCATAATTGAGCTCTTTCAAAACACAAAAGAGAAAATTTGTGTCATTCAGCAGCAGTTGTTAGTCTTCCTGTCTATAAACTGCTGGTGTTTGTTCCATTGTCAATTAGAAAAAGGTTCAGATTAAAGTATTAGAATTTCCCAAAGAACATGAAGGTGACAGCCAAACTGAAAGATGAAAGTAATTTATTTTTTTTATGTCTCCTTAAATACATTTAATAATCCTTCAGAGATGAGCACAACTATGAACTAATGTGATTAGTGTTTTACTAAGTGAATTCTAGCCAATAATCTTGCCAGTCTTTTTAGTTCATTTTACATCTCCAGCTTCGTTTTGCTTGAAAATAAAAACGTGCTCTACTTGTATCCCTCAACCCCTCTTTCTCAGTAGCATGTAGAGTGGTGTGGTGTCAGGTTAATCCAGACCCATTTTTTTGAGTTTTCACACACGGTTGATGTGTGTTACATTGAAATTGGTGGTACATCTGTACTGCATATTGTTGTATATCTTCTTTTTTTGGGCAAACACAGGAATATATTTGTGTCATGTTTTAGCGTAACCTAAATTCATTCATTTTGGAAGAACTGCACTTGTGATTGCAAAAGCCATGGCTGCTTGATTGCTTAAATTGTTTGTAACATGCTTGGCAAACAGGTTTCTATTTTCAAGATAGCTTTTTATTGTCTCTTTTATGCAGGGAATTGTAAAAGTTAACAAAAGCTAGAATCACAACTTTTCCCAAAATGTTCAATACTCAGATTTTAAAAGAGATAATGTCCTTTATTTGGATTTCCAGAATTCCCTTGCATTTCCTGAAATAAAATGACTTGTAATTAAATATTTAGAGCTTCAGAAGGACGTGGAATTGAGCCCCAGCTGCACACATTTTTTGTTAATGAACATCATTAGCATTACCTGGCTGAATAAGTAATTACATTTTGCGGAGCTGTTTGTTTGCTGTATGTGTACGTAGACTCTTGCAATAAGCTCAGCACTAGATCAAAAGAACTTGTGAGAATTACGCTGACATAAGTTACTTGTGCTGAGATTCAGTTTGTCTTCCTACCATTATTATTTCCTTCTGCGTTTGTAATCAGTTCATCCATTAGAAAAGAGCCTGATTGTGGTAAGTTTCTACTTTCATGTCTTAAGATTGTGAAAAAAATGTAAGGAACACTGCTGAAGCTTCTCATGTAGAAGTTGTGTTGAAGTCTAAAGAGCTTTAGATGTGCTGCTGAAACTAATCACTTCAGCTTGTTAGACATTGGATACTTAACACTGACACTACTAAAAGTAAAGCTCTGTTTACTGAAGATGCTGTCACTTTTTGAAATTACTAAAAGCTGGAAACTTTCTCAGTTGCTACTTTTGTTGCACAACTGTCACAAGTGCAGAATGTATAGTGAAGTAAATTATTAAATGCATCTGCATGTTGTGTTGTAAATCTTGCTCAGGAAATATGTATTATAATAAAATTCATGCACAATTTTTCACTTTAATTGCTGATTTTTTTCATTAAATTTCTGTTCTGTATCTGATAGAATAATTATCTTTTATCCTTTGAATTAAAGAAGAAACCTTATCCCTTCTTGTTAAATTAAAAGTTTTGCTGAGATGGCAAATCATAGACTGTCATTGATAGAAAGTCATATGTTACTTAGTTCCTCCCTTTCTGCTAAGGACTTACTAATTTCAAGATGAGACTGGTGTGACTTGCTGTGCCTCTGATGTGCTCAAATAAGAATTTAGCCTCTACTTTTGCAAAGTTCTGATCCCGTATGTGAGAACTTAGAAATGTTTTAAGGAGTTAACTTGCAACTAGCAGTCAGTGAATACCTTCCTTTGGGATTTTAGTTACTTAAAGTTAAAAGAACAGGGGAAGTTTATTTCTTCCAGTTGGATTTGAAAGGGGAGTAGTGATTAGAGCATTTTTAGTAGCACATTTTCCTTGATCTTGATTCCTGGTCTTTGTATACCTATAGAGGAAGCACAGAAAGACATCCATTGGAATGACTTTCTTGTTTGGACTGCAGAGGATATTCCCTGTCTATATATCAATGTGTCATAATGTCAGTTTTATTGCAGAGCAAAATGCATGTTTTGGTAATGTTCTTGTCCCTGAGGCACCAGTATGATACACCAATAAAGAGTGCCAGGATGTCTGTACTCCAGTCTCTACTGGGAAAAAGCGTTCAAAAGATTTCTCTTGCTGTTCTCAGATCTGTGGGCAGTGAACTGGCAGGGCCAGAGAGGCTGGAGACAGGGGACAGTGTTTTTCCGTGAGAACGGCTGGGCAAGGCCAGGGCCCAAGGAGGTGGTGCCATCTCCTTCGTGGAGGGTTTCCAGCCCCAAAAGGGTAACAGCCCGAGCCCTGGTCTGACCCCATGGCTGAGCCTGCTCTGGGCAGGGGTTGGACTGGAGATGGTGCTACAGTCCAGCAGGCAGGCTGCAGTCACTGGTGCTAAGAACCAGAGAAGAGGTGAGGTGGGCAGTGACCTCAGGAGGATGGTGGGTCCAACCCCCTGATTGGACCGAGCGAGCTTCCACTGACGTTCCTCATGGCATCGTCTAGTCAGTTCAATGGCACAGATAAAAGCAGATGAATGAACTCCACTGTGAGAGCACAGGTGTGCAAGAGCTTAAAGGAGGTCCTGGATTCACCGGTGAAACTGCGGGCATGCTAACTTACAAATCCCAGAAATAAAAGTTTAGGTGTCAGGAATATGTATCTACGGGGACTAGCACACGTGTTAAAATTAATGGCAGCATGTTCTTTACTTGAAACACAAGGACTTTTTGTAGAAACATCTATCTGTAGCAAGGAAGCAAGGACTTTTAAGAGTGAGGAACATAGACATATAAGCAATGGTAATTAGGTAAAATTACTTAAGATATTTTTGGCTGAGTGGCTGAGTTAAAGGTTGATGCTGTGAAGCAGTGATATCTCAAAGGCAAATGCCTGAAGCTTTATCTATAACCTTTATCTAACAATAAGCCAAAATGTTTGAAAACGTACAAGAGCCAAAAGTTAATTTCCAAAAATTTAAGTGCCGTGCCAGCTTCTCTTCCATTTAGAAAATACTCTCTTTATAGTACAGTAGAGTGTCTTTTCCAGCTTCAGTTAAATATGACTAACAGTTGCCAGACTTTTGGTTTTCAGTAGAAGCAGCAGCATAAGAAATTACAGGTCAGGGAATACTGAAATTTAGTGCTGCAGGCTATACATACAGTAATGCGGTATTTCTGCCAAAATGTTCAGTGGTGTAGCTGACTGATGAAGCTGCAGTTTCAACCTTCTGCATTCATCCATAGGGATGCAAAGCAGTTGTCCTTGCTGAGGTTTCTGTCTGTCTCAGGCTGCCTCTTCACTGTGGGTTAATCCTGCCTCACTTTGTCTCCTGCTGGCATCCCCTTCCCCATCTCTATGACCGCAGTATCTAGAAATAATTTCTGATAACCTAGATTCTGGAACAAGGACCTTCTGGCATTTGGGATCTTTTTTTTTTTAGTAGGCAAGGGCAGCTGCACAGACAAACCACACAAAGAGCCTGGAAAATATGTAATGACCAATTAACTTCATGCCAGTTTTTTGCAGAGAATTGGGCACTGGCAGGCTGAGAAACGTTTGGGTTCGGTCCGCTTTTGGCGTTGTTACTGCTAAGGTCTGACACTTCCCCTTCAGGTTGGAGCCTGGAGACATCACTGATGCAAAGTGATTAACGTTTGTTGATTAATGATCACACTAGAAGGAAATGGGTAAGACATCAAAATTATCAGTGATCTAGGTAATCAGATATACCAGCCTGTAATTAAATAACAATGTAGGGTACTAGGCTTGACTACGAAACTGTTAATTATAGGTCTGAAGTCCAGTCAAACACACAGACACGCAATCGCAATCAAATTACAATTCTGTTAGTGTGGAGGTGCAAGTCAATTTCTTCCCATGCCAAATCTGATGGACACAGACCTGATGGTGGGTTGCCCAAGGAGGGTCCCTCTGGCACCCCAGTGGGCTGGGGCACGTTGGTCAACATCACTGCTGTCTGCAGGCATCCATGCCCCTGCTGCTGAAGGGTCTGCTTTCCTTTTTTTCTCTGACTGATTTCATACTTTACTCCCTCGATACTTTTTATTTTAAGCTGACTTTTTTGCCATCCTTGCATCTTCCCCCACTGAACTCCTCTCAGCACCCCACACCTGATTGCTTCGCCTAATTTCTGCACCCAAACTGTGACTTGGGCAATATTGGCCATATCTGGCTTTACCACTAGCAACACTTGGTGGTTTTGCACCCCAAAGTTTCCCTACCATTGCTCACTTACCCAATTCCTAGACATAATTACCATTCCCCTGCCTGGCTCCTATCAAGCACGAGCAGATCCTTGCTCTATGCTTTTTACATACCAGCAAAGTTTGCTGTTTTTTACACTTCTGCTGCAGGCTGTCACAGGTCCCCCATGGGACCTTGGCTGCTGTGGGGCTACATGCCCCACTGGACCTCCAGTACGCCAAGGCCAAGGTGGTTGTGAACTCCAGAATGTGCACGAAGTTGACTGGATGAAGCTGTGAGGCACCTTTTGGTGCCAGGACCTCCAGGATGGGGAAACTGAGAGGTTCCTTATAGGCTAGAGGAGCATGGGACAGTGGCAGAGCACCTCAAAAAACAAGGTGATGGTTGTGATTTGGGGATGCACGACACTAGCGTGTCTTGACGGCAGCACACTAATGGATGTTTGTTTTCTATATATTTCTATTTCCGCTACATTTCTGCATGGTTTTTAGGATAGTTGCAGCCCTTATGACTGTAGCATCTGGCTGAGCTGTATTTACAGCTGTCTGTATTTCAGGCAAAATTTTCACATAGATATAAAACATAAAAATAAAATGTGAACTATGAAGATGTGACAAAAGTATAATGAAGGATTCAAGTCACCTTTCTGATACTGCATTTAAGAAAAGAAATGAATGTTGAAAAAAAAAATAGACTCCGTTAACTTTCAGAATGGCTCTTTTCAAACTGATCACCCAGTTTTCATTCCCATCTTCATATATTTCAATAGATTTCCTTGGCCATTTGTGACCAAACCTACCACTCTGCCACATGTCTGTTTGGCTGGTATTATGGATGTGGTGGCAACATGAAGTCTTTAATTCGTTCCAGAGAAGTGCCAGCTTGTACATGTGCTTATTACAGAAAAAAAAAAAAAGAAAAAAAAGGTAGCGAAATCTATAGGACTGGCTTTACACATTAGTGTCAAAGTGTATCTAGTTTTTTAATTATGGGGTTTTGTTAATCAGGAGTGTGTACACATCAAAAATTGTGCAGTGCTTGAGTGGATGCTTGTATTGGTGGAGGCTGCAATAAATGTCCCAGCATTTTATGTGGTTTTGTTATACTTTCTCTGCTGGTAATTTTATTTGAGAGTGCAATTTGTGGAACTGAATACCAGATTTGCCTTTCATTTTGCTCAAAATTGTTTCTGTTAAATTTCTGATGCTTAGTAGCATATTACACATATTGCAAAACCAATGCTTTGGGATAGATGCCAAAAGGTATGTGTTTTGGATTAAGCACAACCCTTCTACGAAGGATAAGATTTGGAAGTTGCAGAAATTTTTGCAGATAGCCAAGAGCTACCAGAGTGATGCTGAAGCCACAGCAACCAGGGAGGAACTGATAGCAGCTCCAGCCCTGTTTCTGAAAGCAGCAGGCCGGTCCCTGCCTGTGGGAGGAGGCAGGTGGTCCTGCTGGTCTCAGCTGTCTGCTGAGCTTCCCACACCTGCTGCTGGTTCCAGGCAAGACTAGGAAATGAGCCTAAAACAACAACAACAACAACAACAAGAAAACAAACAAACAAATAAAAAAAAAAGTTGCTGGAGCCTGGCACAGAGGAAGAGAGATGAAGTTATTTTGCAGGAGACTGAAGAAAGATTCCAGGAGGCAACAGTTTGGTGCTCTGAGCCCCAGCCCGAATGTAGCTTATCTGAGGAAGAGGAGGAGGACGGGAACCCAGATCATCTGCCCCCAGCCCCTGTTATTCAAATTCTGAGGGACAGAGAGATTTTCTTATGGAGAGGGAGATCTCCCGGTGGCCTTACAACAGTTTAAATAGGGAAGAATTAAGTATTTTTCACTCGAGGCTATTTGTGTGAACTCCAAAGAGCCTGATTGTGCAGAGACTGAAAACATTTTTGCTTTTTAAATCCAAACAGGGCTAGTTCTTTCCTGAAAAACACAAGCCAGTGTTATTCTGCTGTCCAATGAAAGATCAATTCTTCGTGCTGTGAAAAGGAGTCTTTTAGATAACTTGGGTGCCAGGGGTCACAACGCCGTCCTCTGCCCCGCTCAGCGCACAGAGACCTCCTGTCTCTCCATGGGCAGCTGCTGGAAACAGCTTCGCTGCAGTCAGTGGAGCCTGTGACCGAACCAATCGAGGAGCAGCCGGTGGGATTTCAAATGCTCTCTGTTTGCAAAGAGAATTTACAGAATATTTTAAGGAAGAAGCTGGGGAGAGCAGCACAATGACACAGCAAAAGCGAAGTGCGTGGTTATGGCTGCACTGAAAGGGCTTCATTTACTCCAGCACAAAGGATTTGGGTGGCAGGAGGAGGACTTGGAGTGGTTAGGCATGAAATTCTTTCTAAGTGGGAAGGTGAAAAAAAAAAATCTATCCATGGAGGTCAGGGAAACTGAGCCAAAGCCTTCTTGGAGGGGGAGGACCAAGGACAAAAGGATGCTGGGGATGCAGAGCAGCAGAGACCATCACTGGTGTGCTGGGGAGCACAGTGGTCAAAAGGTGCAAAGGGGGGTGAAGGATGTTAAAGTTGTGTGTGATAACCATAATGTCAAGACGAAACCCAGCAGATACCTTCACAGGACACAGAACAACCTTAGTGGGTGTGTGGTTACTCAAACGCAAGCCTGTTGTTTTGTTAGCACTTGGTGAAATGCTGTGGGAGGTTGTTTCACAGAGCAAAGTAATTGGTGCTGAGGACCTGAAGTCCACACTGTATGTGTTTCAGCAGTTTCACTTCAAACAAGCTTTAGTTCCATCCCATACACTGACTGCCCACTAGCTGCTGGAGGGTCTCTTCCCATCCAGTCTAATGGGAATCCATTAAAATGCAATCCATTTTATGCAATCCATTAGGTAAGCCAAACCACTGTGAGGAGGGATGGATGATCAGGTGAATGATTTTAGCTGAGCATTCCTGGTGTGAACTGAAACACTGCTGCAGATTGTACCCTCTGACCAGCAGCTGATCATAAGTAATTGGTACGAGGGTTGAAATGAAATTAAAAGGGAAAAAGGATAACAGAAAGGAGAAAATGGGAAAGGAAAAAGGGGGAAAGGAAAGAGTAAATTATCTAGGAAGCTCCAAAAGGAGAAAGGAATACCAACAGGCCTTTATGTTCAAAGGTAGCATGGCATGGGCAGAAATTAATCTGGTTTGAGTTCTGTGCCTTAGTTAGAAAAATGTCTAGTTTTATCATAAATGCATTTAAATTTTCAGCATCTAAAAATGTTTGAGTGGTAGAAACCAAATAGGTTTAGAATGATCGCATTTATGTGCCTCTAGTTTTGTTCCTCACATCTGGTTTGGATTACTATAGTTTTCTTTCTAGTGGTAGATGAGTGTTGAAATGCATTTATCCTATTCCTTCCTCCTTTCTCCCCCCTTCCAGCTAATCATGGAATGCAGGCAACATTTTTATTTCTGGCAGAAAATTGATGCAGCATGCATCAAAAAAAGCAGGCAGAAACATGCCTCAGCAAATACTTCTCTATGTGCTTTATAATGAGGAGGATTTTTAAAATTCTTGTAATATATGTCTAAATGCTTATAAAGACAAATGGCTTGATCAGATGCTATTGAAGTGGACTGAAGAACATCTATTGGTATCAGCCATGGAATGAGATTGTGGAAAAACTTAGTATGTTTAAGTTTTTCACAATTTGTTTGAAACAGTCTACAAAAAGGAATTCATTACTGTGTTCATTGCTGTAGGTTCCTGCATTTCCAATGCAGCCTGCTTTAATTCCACTTCCACTTAGTTTTACAGGGTTCCTCTCTAAGGGCTTTGTGTGCTTCAGCATCTCCAATTTTCACAAGTTTGGCTTCTCATTAGAAAACTTATACAGTACAGAGAAGTAAGGCATCTTGGAGCCATCTCACACTTGCTTGTGGGCAGGAATTGTGGAATGCTGACTATTCTGCATGTCAGCTCTCGCCAATGGCTGGAGAAAAATAAAGCCACTTTTAAAAACAGCATTGTTATTTTTTTCCAACAAAAGCAAGAACCATCTGTTTCTTACAGTGTTTGAGACCATGTCTATAAGGTTAAGCAGTGCAGACTTTGCTGATTTAACGACAGACTTCAGACCAATGATATTTTTAGTGTTTCATGTTCAAAATCTGCTTGGTTCAGGTCGGCGCGGGGGGGAGGGGGGGAGCTGTAAGTGAAGGGAGAAAAGAGAGCCAAGGTCAAGATCTATGTTTTTCCATGATTCCTGAGGCAGGAAAGAGCTAAATGCCATCAACCACAAGATGGAAGGACTTTGCTTACATTGTGGCAGCACCTCAGGGTTTCAGCTTGGTGTGCTGAGCATGTCTGAAAAAACAGCTCTGGTGACTGTACAGTCACCTGGAAAATGTGTGGTTTAGCTTTTTGATGCTCTGGGTTGTTAGTTTTACATTTCTTGTTAAGAGACTGCTCTGATGAGTACAAATGGCTCTGCAGGCAGGCAGCTGCAGAGATAAAAGGTGATGAGGTTTATACCTCATTAATCATTGTTATGTGATTATGGTCAGCCACTTGAAGATGGTCCAGAACAGGAATTATTCAAGGTCTGCTATGTTTTAATACTGGTTTTAGTAAGTGATGTTTCTGAAGGAGACTTCATTTGCTGTCAAGTTTTCTTGGGAGCGTATGGTAACTGCTCCTAGAAGTGTTCTGGGATAAAGGGTAGGGGTGGCAGAGCACTGGAATATGCTGCCCAAGGAGGTGGTGGAGTTTCCTTCTCTGGAGACATTCAAAACCCGCCTGGATGTGTTCCTGTGCAACCTGCTCTAGGTGGACCTGCTTTGGCAGGGGGGGCTGGACTAGATGATTTCCAGAGGTCCCTTCCAGCCCCATGTGATTCTGTGATTCTGTGGTAGCAGAAAAGCTCTTGAAAGAAGAAAATTTCAGTTAACAAAACAGCTGGGGTTTGTTCCAAGTGCGGACTTGTCCCAAAGTCATTTTGAGCCAAGTCATGGCTTGTCTGTAAGAAAGCTAGGCTTTGCCTTAGAAGGCAAATCTACAGAACACTGTTTCATAGCTTTGATGATGCAAACATGTCCTTAGTGATCAGCTAATGACAGGATTGCTCATTTGGACACCAAAACCAGCAATGAAAACCTCTGGTGTTTCCATAATGCTGGTACCATACTGTTCAGTTAGTGGGGGCAAAAAGACCGGCCTAAATTCTCCCTTCCCCTTGGAGATAAGCCCCCTCTGTTAAGCCCAGAGCCTTGCTGGCTGCTTAGCAAAAGTGCTCACACAGTCACTCTTGAATCTTTCTGATGTGAGGTGCAGTGTATATTTGTGATAACCAGCTTCTCTGCTCCCTGTTCTGGTCATAGTGGTTTTCTGGAGGAAGGGAAAGGGGAAACGGAAGCAGAACTGGAAGCAGAAGGTAAAGGAGAAACTAAACGAGGCTATTGCTAATTACCATCCTGGAAATCTGCCATATAAGTAGTTTTCATTAAGGCGCTTAGAAACAGTGAGATGAGAACTGTAAATCATTATAACAGTTTTTGTAAAACAATTACTAGCCAAAATAAAAGAAAATCAGTATGTGACCAAAAAGAAAAAAATACAAGACTTCTGATATTTTTTTGTCTGATTCAGTTGCCTGTATATCCAACTAGAGAAAACCAGAGAAATAATTCTTTGTAAAAGCTGTTTCAGTTGAGATTGCTTTGTTTGTCCTTCATTGTCTATACAGCAACCACTGAACTGTGAAAGCTGTAATGGAAGTAACTTCTCTTAAGCTTTTTACTCTTTCATTTCAAAGCATGTAAGGACATTTTTGACACCATGTTACTTGTTCTTTACAAGGAGTGTTATGGCCTGTAGAAGTGGCAGTCTCACTTACTGAAGAGCCAAACTCACAAACCACAATGTCTCTGCTCTCTAATCTCAGGCATTCCGAATCCTTGCATGTTTCTGCATGCAGTTTACTAAACTCTTGGATCCAGATACAATGATGACAGAATTAGTGCAGTTCTGATGGACAAGTCCTGATTGAACCATCTCCCACTTCAAGTAATACATGAAAGTTCTTTAGGGAATATAAAACCAGAAACACCCCAAAATAACATACACCTGGAAAAATATACCAAGAGAATTTTGTTTCTGATCATAGGATCATAGAGTGGTTAGAGTTGGAAGGGACCTTAAAATCATGTAGTTCCAACCCCCCGCTATGGCCAGGGACACCTTCCCCTAACCAGGTTGCTCAAAGCCCCATCCAGCCTGGTTATGAACACCTCCAGGGATGGGGCATCCACAAATTCTCTGGGCAACGTGTTCCAGTGTCTCACCACCCATAAGCTAAAGAATTTTGCCTGATATTTAACCTAAATTTTTCCTCTTTCAGTTTAAAACCATTACCCCTCATCCTATCACTACGCTCCCTGGTAAAGAGTCTGTCCCCATCTCTCCTGTAGGCCCCCTTAAAGTTCTGGAAGGCGACTGTAAGGTCTCCCCAGAGGCTTCTCTTCTCCAGGCCGAACAACCCCAACTCTCTCAGCCTGTCTTCTCTCCAGTCCTCTGATATCTTTGTGACCCTCCTCTGGACCAGCTCCAACATGTCCTTCTTATGCTGGGGAGCCCCAGAGCTGGATGCAGTACTCCAGATGGGGTCTCATCAGAGTGGAGTAGAAGGAGAAAATCACCTCCCTGGACCTGCTGGCCATGCTTCTTTTGATGCAGCCCAGGATACGGTTGGCTTTCTGGGCTGCTAGTGCACATTGCTGGGTCATGTTGAGCTTATCATCAACCAACAACCCCAAGTGTTTCTCCTCAGGTCTGCTCTCCATGCATTCTCTGCCCAGCCTGTATTTGTACTTGGGATTGCCTCAACCCATGTGTAGGAACTTGCACTTGGCCTGGCTGAACTTCATGAGGTTTGCACAGGGCCACCTCTCAAGCCTGTCCAGCTCCACCTGGATGGCATCCCTCCCCTCCAGCATGTTGACCATGCCAAAGAGCTTGGTGTCATCAGCAAATTTGCTGAGGGTGCACTCAATCCCACTGTCTCCAGCAAAGATATTAAACAGTGCCAGTGCCAATACTGACTCCTGAGGAACACCACTCATCACTGGTTTCCACCTAGACATCAAGCTGTTGGCCATAACTCTTTGAGTGCAACCATCCAGCCAATTCCTTATCCACCGCATGATCCATCCATCAAATCCATGTCTCTCCAGTTTATAGACAAGGATGTCATGCGGGACAGTGTAAAATGCTTTGCATAAGTCCAGGTAGATGACATTAGTTGCTCTTCCCTTATCCACCAACACTGTAATGGCGTCATAGGAGGCTACCAAATGAGTCAGGCACAATTTGCCTTTCATGAAGCCATACTGGCTGTCACCAATCAGTTCCTTATTTTCTATGTGACTTAGCATGGTTTCTAGGAGGACCTGCTCCATGATCTTACCAGGCACAGAGGTGAGACTCCAGTCATAGAAGCCATCCCCACCACGTCTCCATGATGCCAATGAGAGTACAGCCCTGGAGGTGTGTGCATGTCTCTAACTCTTCTTATTTATTCTCCATGCTATGTGCATTTGCATAGAGGCATTTAAGTTGGGCCCCCAGTGAAGCTGATGTACTGACTGGAGTGGCTGGTATTCTTTTGGCGCTGCACTGCAGGTGCTCTCCTACTGATCTGTGACACTCTGGGCCTAGAGATACTATTACTGGTGTTACTATTACTATATTGGCATTACTGATATTGGCATCCAACTGGTAGGAGTGGGATGAACTGAAGTTTCCCTTCCCCAACAACTTTAGTTTAAAGCACTCTTCACCAGCATGGCAAGCCTCTGACCGAAGATACTCTTCCCCTTCTCTGACAAGTGGACCCCAACACCCCCCCATAGACCTGGTTTCTCAAAGTGAGTCCCACGGTCTAAGTAGCCAAACCTCTGGCTGTGGCACCAGTCCTGTAGCCATCTGTTGATTTGCCACATTCAACTGGCTCTATCAGCTCCCTTCCCTTTGACCGGAAGGACTGATGAAAAAGCTATGATGTAATACAAGAATGAATTCCAATATTTTCAGACTAGGATTCAGCTCTTCCTTTGGTTCCTCTGTAGGAGGTGGAGTTGGGATTTCACAGTCTGGATCCTGCTTTGTGAAGAGACATAACTTTCAGGGTGTATCAGCTACCTCTTCTTTTGCTTTACTTTGGAGGTGCCTGTAAAAAATACTTTGTCATGAGCTAGCTCAAGATCTTCACTAGACAGTGAAGAACTCATTGAATTCAGGATTTGACTGGATTTCAAAGAAACATCTTTCTGGTCCCAGTAGATTCAGAGAGGCTCAGGGTACCGTGCATGAATCTGAAAATCAACTAGGTGAGCAAAACCAGTTATCCCATACCGACTTCCTAAGAACTAAAATTGAGACTATAATCCCTGATGACAGGAACATCTTGCAGCAGTTTAGTAAAAAATGGCAATACAAGTATGTGTAATTAAAAATGCAGATGGAATTTATATATAAGGAGACTTTGGGGCTGACACTGATGTTTTTTCTCTGGTTTCAAATCTTTCTAGAATGTAAGGTATCTGACTCACAGGCCACTAGGCGTTTCCAGTACCAGAAAGGACTGCCTTTTTGTGCTATGAGCCTATGAATGGAAGGGAATTAAAACATTACCACATTCTTTACCTTACTGTGCATGTACTGCACAGTCAGCAGAGACAGAGTTGTGTGGATGGAGCTTTCTCAGTTAAGGTACAAAAAGGCACTGAGAACTGAAGTTTGAGTTTTGTTCTTCACTTTCCTCTTATGTTCAATGTGATTTGAAGCCCTTCCCATTAGACTAATGTAAAAGGTTGCTTGGCCATCTGGATATGGATAACCAGTCATCTGTTTATGTAGTCTGGGAATGCACTTACACAAACTTGGGTCATTTAGTCACCCTGAAACCAAATTAAAGTGTCTGGACAGGGCTTCATCCCCAGGTCTGTAGAATGCTGCTGGAGTTACACCAAGAAGATTTCTGCATGCAGGCAGGACCCATTTATGCACATTTTATTTAATTTATTCAAACCCCTCTGCTTTTCTTTAGAAAATTATATTTCCTAGGCAAATTGTACCACTGCAGATAATCCACAGGGACATCTAGACTCACTCTATATTCTGAAATGCATTCTCCACTCCCTTCCATTAGTCCTTTTCACCAGCTGGAATGCACATTCCTGCCTGGTGATGGATTAGCCCACATTTCCATATCTCAGGGAGATGAAGAGGAGTGCTTCTACCTGCTTTTTAATGAGTAAGTACATCATATTTTACCTTTGGTCATGAAATTGGTGCTCTGAGAGATGGGTCTATTATTAAAGCTAGTAACTTAATTAAAAAAAAGGAAGACATGTGATGTAAAATGAGATTTTAGAGTATGAATACTGCCTCTGTTATCAAGTGATTCCTTGATGTCGTCTGAAGGAGACAGTCACCTTGGAAAATATAAGCCTTGAAGCCTTGTGGTTTAACTGTGCTTTGGAGCTGTATTTTCCTCATTCCTTTTATTCATGAAGGAGTACCTTGTGTAGTTTTGAAGGCAGTACTGGGCCTCTGCCTTTCCTTAAACTGCTGTGGTAGGAATAACTTTGCAAAACATGTAGGACCCAGGTGATATTACTGTATGTTCTGGATGTTCCTATAGATCCACTCAGCGAAACAGTGCAGACAGCAAAAAAATGACTCTGCAAAAAGATGATTCTGCCCTGCTTGTGAGTTTAGCCAGCACATCCCTGGGGAAAGCTGAATGCACTGAAGCTGCAGGGTGAAAGAGAGAACCAGGCGACAGAATGAACTTTAACACTTTCTGCTCCCACTGAGGTATGAGTGGGTCTGAGCCCTTCTTGGGGGCATCAGCCCACTCATCCTGGTGCCTGCTCTTCCAGCAAGTGCGTCTCTTTCACTGAACTGGCACTTTGTCCCTGCTTTGGCCTGTAAGGCAACCTTCCTTATACGGAAGATGGTAGTGTTATCTTTAGATAGAAGAGTGAATTAAGGGTATAGTAACTTATATTTTTATAAAGGGAAGCACATGACCGTGTGCTCCATGGTCTGTTTTAGCAGACTGAATTCAAATTTAAACTATTTAGTGTTCTGGATTTGTTGAGCCCTCACAGAATAACTTCCAAGAATATAACTTATTTAGGTGTGTTCTACAAGACATAAACACCAGAAATGTCTTTCCAAGGACTGATTAGTCTTCATAATTTATAGTATATCATTCTGTGATTTCATCATCTATTCTACCAGCTGATGCTACTGCACTCAGCACCTAAACTAATTATACAGTTTAAAAAGCTACTCCTAACCTTCCCTCTCCCAGTTGTCAGACTGGAAAATAGGCTTTAATAACACATCTGGGAGCTCAATCTAGGGAGAAACAGACATGAATATCTAAGTGCCCTTGCCATCCACTTCTCTTTTATATCAAGGCTTCTCAAAGTTGCATGCCTCTTCTGCTGATAAAATAACCCAGATCCAAAACAATTAGAGCCTTGAAAGCTTTGAATTTTCCCCAGAGACTTCCAGGCAGCCAGTGCAGCTGTCTGAGCAGCAGTGTAATGCTCTCCTGTTGTAAAGCCCCACTTAATAAGTGGGCTGCCAGGTGCCAAATTAGCTTTGGCGTCTGAATGGTGTCATTAAATAGAAGGGGAGATTAGGCCTAGACAGGGAATAGCCCATGCTGAATCTGAAGTGACATTAATTCACCGCTGTTCCAGTTGCATATACATCTTTCTGGAAAATGCCAAAGTGCTATATCAACACTCAACAGGTAAAATTAAGCTCCAAGCAAAAATACTTATCATTGTGTGTATGTGGGTATTTTAAAGTATATGTTCACACCCAGACCGTTCTAATGTGTCATTTATAACACATGGTATCCAAGGGAACTTTTATGTACCTCATTTATGTTTTCCAATGTTTAGCAACAAAGCACACAGACATTGGTTCACAGTGGGCCTCCCTTCAAAATGCCATTGAAATATTTAAAGAGTAGTGAAATTCTGCACAATTTCAATGTTTTTCCTTCTTTTCTGAGGAATTTGCCCCATAATGGCAGCCCAAGCTAATATAGCATGGACTTACTGGGTTTTGCATGAAACATAATTCAGAGTTTGTTCAAAAAGGCGTATAACTGCTGTATTAAATACTGGGATCATTGGGAACTTGGGTAAAGAAGGCAGTTTACTGGACTTTGCATATAGTTCTTTGATGATCTAAGCTCTAAGCACAGGTGGAGGAGGGATCATGGTAGCTTTACGCAGGAGCTGAGAAGTTCCATGGGGAACCTCTAAGAGTGGAGAGAAATAGATGAGGAGAAAACTTAGATCTAGTAGCAACCATGCTTAGGCTTGGCTACTTAAGTAGCTTTTGTACAGCAGGGAGGAGGCAGGCTGGATTCTGTGTATACGTGGTGCTCCTCTTGCCTCTCTCCATAGCACTGTAGCTATATCTTTCATCTCTTTGTGTCCTAGGGCAAACCTAAAATTTCTCTTTTTCATTTCCTACTGTAGCATATGCTGGTGGGTAGATTGGGCCTAGGTGGAAATATAAGCTTTCTGATGGTTGATGTTACCTCGAGACCTCCTTGCTTCTTCTCCTGAAAAAGTTGTTGTTCATTGCATCCTCTCACAAAACACTACCAGCAAGGGCTGAAAAAGAGGGCTGCACTTTGCAAGGTCATTAGCTCAGCTGACCTCCTCAGATTAACCAGCATCCATACAGTCCTGGCTGGTGCTCTAAAGGCTGTAATGGTTTTCACCTGTTGGAGAAATCACACTTCTATCCTTCAGCTATATGGGATCATTAGGGAAAGCTGGGTTTGGCCTTGCCTTTTCTGTAATGTGACTTGAGTGGTTGGAAATAAAATCCTCAATCAAAGAGCTCTTAATGGAGTTGGAAACTGAACCAATGTGCGCTTTGTGGACTTGACAGAGTGCCTTCATGTTATCTTAATGTTATAGCAACCCAGGAAGAGATACAGTCTTGCCACTAGTTCCAGGAAAGCAATGTTTCTGCTGTTTGTCCTCAAGTAATCTTAGCCATTTAGGTGGTTATGTTGGCTGAAAAGCCTTTGCACTTGAAGGCTAACTTTTGTGTCTTCTGTCAGCTTCTGATACAAAGAGCAATTTGCTAATTTAATCCTCAAATGAAATTATATGTGCTTTGTTGGAGGGGAAGGGGAAAGGAAGCACGGAATCAAAAAAAGGAAGGGACTTCTGTTTTGTCAAAATGAAGTGAGGTTATAGCACTTTCTGATCCACACATTTTTGGCAAATAAATCCTAAAGAGATGTCGCAGTTATAAGAGTAGGATTAAGTTCAGAGAGCAGCCTGAATACAACCATTGTCCTGAGAGAAGCCTTGAGCAGTGTTTAACTTGAAGAAAATGGTAATTGGATTTTGCTGTTTACTTTTTGCTGGATAGGAATGGCAAACAATACTCTAATCTCAAAAGGACAAAGGGCACTGAGTTCCAGTCTTGGTCACCTTCGTATAAATGTATAATGTCTTCACTGCAACGAGTGGAAGATTTTCTTGGTTTATGCTGCAAAGATCGGCCAAAACTTGTTTCCAGGGACTTCAAGATAAAATCTAGAAGGCATTACCTAATGGCAGCAGAAGGATTACATTTTGCATTGGAGAGTTCTAGAAAAGCTTTCTTAATGCAGAAGCCAGGATAATAATGTGGTCACATGCTGCCTTTTCCCTCTAGGTACTGTGTTTCTTCCTTAGTTTTAGCATCACTCACACTGCTTAGCGAACACTAAAGAGATTGTGTTACTGTAGAAACACACAAGTCCCTGCCTTTCCCACCAGCTGTCAGCCACGGAAAACCTGTAAGATTATCCCACAGGTAAGCAGAAACAGGCAGGCAGCAGAGGTAAACAAGATGATTCATGCAGGTCTCTTGACCTCAGCAGTGTTTCTGTTTCACACCTGAAACCACCAGCAAATTTAGTCCACTGGTGTTGAGCTGCTCTCCAAATGAAACAGGATTCTGTCTGCCAGACAGTGCTGTGGCTTTGGACAGCAATAACTGTGTCTGAGTAGCCTACACACAGGTTATTGCCGCTGTCAGACCTCAGTTAAATAAGGGCTCTTTTCTTGTCTTCCCCTCACCAATTTTTCAGTCCAGACACCATGGTCTTGAGGCAGTTTTGACAGACCTGGAAATAATGGAATGGCACCTATGCACCAAAATATACTCAGGCCTCAGGCATCCTAACGAGGCCACCAAATGTTCTTGCTGAAGCCGTTCAGCTGCTGGAAATGAATTGTTCTATGGGCAACTATAATTATCAGGACAATCAGCAGAGGGAATAGCTGTCTTTCTGAATCAATGAACCAGAAAATAGGCTTTTGACAGGATCATCATAATCTCTGGCCAATATTAAAAAAAAAAAAAATAAAATTCCAGGCCTAATAAAGCTGTCATGGGGCAATCCGATGGCTTTATTCTGAGTTCATGTACCTTGCCTTCTCGTGTCCTGCCTCTTGCCAGGTCTGGGAATGGTGAGCTCTGGTTTCAAGTAGTAGCCGTTATCCAGGAACTGGTTTTGGATGGTCTGTGAGCCACCCATAGAAATGGCAAAGCTGGTCTTATAGTGATTTTTTTATATCACTATATTCACTTCTGCTGCTTGCCACCACACTGCATATGCTGGAACACCTCCAAATTGAAGAAAACCATCTTAAGTTAAAAAAAATAAATTAAAATACGCCAATATATGAAAAAGCCAATTCTGTGTCCACTCATCGTAACAAGGATGCTCTTTGTAATCCCCCCTGTCAAACCATGTTCTTTTACCAGGTACATCAGTGGGAGACTTCTCAGATGTGATGCTTTGCTCCCAGGTATCACAGAGAGAAGATTTAGTCCTGTAATATTTCTGTTCAATACCAACAACTTCACTGAATGTTCACCATATTTAAAAAAAGCCCACAGTAATATGTGAGTCTAGAGACTTTAGAGTAGAGCATTTAGACTTTCTTTTAAGAATATTTACTGCATCTGGAAGCATATTAGGTATATTGCTGTATTTAATAATATATATAAATTCTACATCTTGTTTTTTACAAGAAAGAAACAGTCTCTTTCTATCTGTAACTGCAGGTGCACTTTTATGGTGGGAGAGAAAATTGTCTATCTGTCCCACATGGGAGTGGGGTGGAGACCACACTTTTGGATCTGTGTTGTTCTGGATATGTAAAGCAGGTGGGTAGGCAGTAGAAATAAAGCTAGGAATGAATGCATGGAAGGGATGCATTTGTTTACAGCACCAGGGGAAGCCATACAGTGTTGGTACCTGCTCTTGAGAGAGCAGATCTGGCCCTGCTGCGCTTCTGACCCACCCTCAGCGGCATCAGCGCCACCAGCACCAGCTCACCTTCAACACCAGCACAGACTTCTCTGCAGCACAGCCACAGCTGTTTGCAGTCCAAGCCACTGCAAGGCAACTACTGCCTGTTGTGGCCTCACCTAGTTTAGGGAATACTCCTTATGTTGCCAGAATTACGTGAGAAGCAACTATGCCAGACATGTGCCATACATGGGGGACTCAAGGTGATAGTGTGGTGTGAAAGAGGATTCCTGTGTTGAATTTCTCCTTATGGCAGCAGGCCTTTACTGTGCAGTAATTTAGAGTTAAGTCAGAACTTAATGCTGTGTAGAGCACAGTTATGCTGTGAACAATGAAGAGCTATTCAAATCATGAGTCAGTCGTGATGGATACTGACATGAAGTACTCTATGGGCTACCAGTTGAAAGGAGTGCAGGGAGATATAATCCTATAAGAAAGTACAGTTAATTTTGCATGCATCGTGGATTTAACCTATTCAGAGTTTCATTGATTGGTTCTCTGAATGTGTTAATCTTTTTTTGTGTGTCTGTTTTCAGTTTTTTTGCTATATCATTTCCCTGTAGAAGGCTCAGGGGGGCTGAGTCATGCTGGTGATTAAAAAAGAGGAAAGCCCACTTAAAGGTGACCATAGAGGGAGATGTCCTCTACAGATATGAAGGATACATAGTGTTATCTTCCTTCTTTCAAGATATTCTGCTGCATAAATACATCCAAGTCAGTGATCCAAAAATGGTAAAAAGGTAGGCATATTCTATTATGCTACTTTGCTGTAATCTCTCCTTCTTCCTTCCTTGCATCACAAGGCACCCTTTGTATCCTAGGTATTAGTTTTAATAGCTGGAAAAGAAAAAGTATTTCATTTAACTTCTAAGAGAACTTTCAAACACAATATGTCTGATAGTAGCTTATTTACATGTTATTGGCTATATGCTCAGAGCGTGTAGCATGACATAGTCCCGTGGTTTCAGTAAAGCCCTGTAACTTATAGTCAGTAATAAGGCCAGTCCTAATATATAAAGAATTGGGTGCTGGTAAACACAAAGACATACTTACTTCAAAACCAGATTGAGTTGTTTAAGTTACATTTCCAAGGTGTTTTTTTAGTCATACTATTTAGGAGCTTCACATGCCCACAGCCCCTGACATGAGAGTCTGGTATAACGCACCTTCAGTGCAAAATCAGCTGGTCTGAACTGCCATTGACAGTGGCTAAGCTAAAGGAAGGTGCTTTATTTTCCAGTAAAATGGACTCAGCTATGGGGGTGTTCATCACCAAATAAGGTGCTGTCAACAATAGCTTCTTAAATGCCTGTCCCAGTTTGAGGTAAAACAGAACCAATTTTCTGTGCAGTAATTTTACTTTTTAGCTGGGCCTCTTCTAACTCTCTGAAATAAACAGGATATTGTGCAGAAACTGTTCACTCTGAGTGATAAGATCTGATTATGGCAAGGAATGGTATGCAGAGAGGCCCTTGCTTACACTTACTCCTGTAACAACTACGGTCCGCTAATTTCATTATTTGCCCTGTTGGAGCTTCAGAAACGGAAAAAATTAGAGATCCCACCTGCAGGGAAAAGAGGACAGGACAGGTGACTCAAACCTGACCAACAGAGTATTCCATCCCATCTGCATTACGCTCACTATAAAAGCTGAGGGATTAAAGGGTCAGCCTCTTTCCACAATGGCCCACGTCCAAGGAGGACGCTGGCTGTTTGTCTGCCTTTGATCCTGATCCATGCATTCCTGACTCCAGAGCTGGAATCCAGTTCCCGTCCACCGCTGAGTGCAGTCTGGGACTGCCCCAGAGCCTGCCGGCAACATTATGTGGGGAGTTTGACACAGGTTTGTATATATTGTATCTATTTCATTATTTCCTTTTTATTTTATTATTAATATTTTCATTAAAGTAGTTTAGTTCCTTCTGAACTCATAAATCTCTATTTTTCTTCCTCCTCTCCTTGTAGAGAGGTGGGGAAGAGCATTATTGGCCAATCCGGCCCAAACCATGACAATGCCCCAGTTGATTCCACTAGCTAGTATTTAGCAATGGCCTCCTTTGGCACAGTTTAAGCTAATTCAGGGCCTTGACATAAAACTAAATCAGTAAGTTCAATACAGAATGGAGTAAAAATTATCTCCAAATTTAAATTGGGTTTAACAAAGCCACAGCAATTTCTTGTGGACTCAAATCAAAACCCTAAGCTGGCCACTTGAAAGAGTATGAGGCAAGCTCTAATTTTATCATCCTCCTTTCCCAAGAAAACAGAGTTTATGACAGCATCTTGTTTATGTACATGTTTTGTTCTTCCCACTGTCCCCAAACTAGTTTTGATTTCCAGTTTTGTAAAATTGATTAACGGATACAAATCTCAAAGATAGTATGTTGCAGCAACTCCTATGCAAATTTACGTCAGGGCAAAGAGATGTACACAGACATTGTGATCTGCCAAGGTGACAATATGAATTTAGTCATATCAGGCACAAAATCCCAAAACAAAATAAAAAGCAGACAGAAAAGAGCCATAGGAAAAGAACCCTTGTAAGCTCCACTCGCAAGATCTTGGTTCTTTCAGAGCATCTAAGCACATTTAGCACCAAACAGAGCAACATCACAACAGGTTGCTTCTGCTAGTTTAAATTCTTTGTATCACTGTGATCTGCCCCATCTGTGTCCTTCTTCATTCTGGATTCCCAGTAGTGGAAGACACTCAGCAGTCCTCAAGCCTTTGATGCTGAATTAAACTGCATTTCAGTTCAGTTATACTGATAAAAATTAATCTGAAGACCTGCTCATTTTTATTTTTATTTTCTTGAGATGTGTATTTTGTGTGGTAGGAAGAGGAAAGACCCTTGACTTCAGCATCTTTGCTGTACATGTTTAGAATAATAGATCATACATGACTGAATCGATTCCTGGTTAAATTCTGCCGAAGTAAATGGACTGATTGGGTTCTGGCTTCTCTCCCAGCAGCAAAGGAGCAATTTCTATCGAGTGTGCCAGTGAACATGGTTGTGACAACGATCCAGTGTACAACATGACCACAGAGCAGGGAGGTGCAGGCATCTGCCTGTTCAGAAAGTCAGTTGTCATTGATGTGCTTTTAAGCACTTCATACCTTCCACCTCTTGCTCTTGCTGGAGTATGCTAACACCTCTAGCAATTTGTGATAGTTAGAAAAGAAAAAAAGGAGTCATGGATTGAAGTTCTGGAAAAGAATTGTGTCTGTAGCCTATCCTTTCTGGGCTCTAGTTTGTCACCAAAAATAAATTCTTCCTAGGCAGAGCTGGCAGGCTTTTGATATACTTTAATGACCATGAATTACAGAAAAGAGTGCTGTCCTCAAAGACACTGTCTATCCATGTTTGAGTATATATAACAAAGTGAACGTTGTCAACCACAGCTACTGCATTTAAAAACATCTTTCTGGGTAGCATTTAGAGAGTCAAAAACTTTAAACTTTTGGGGATACTGGGACAATGGAAGACTATAATTTGAGTAGGTCATTCAGTTGTTTTTAATAGGGAACTTGTCTGAAAATTGTTTTACTGTTTTCCTGGGTTCTGACCTGGTATTGTCTCAATATTATGTGTAAGTCTTTTGAAATACTTCAGGAGATTTTGAATGTGGCGTTTTCTCTTTTTTTACCTACTCCTCCTTAGGCGTCTGCTCCCACAAACTCCCTGTACACATATTTTACTGTCTTCAGTTTCCTACATAGGGATATGGGATACGGCAATGACAACGTCAAACCAGGCTGCACCTCAGGAAAAAGAAAGGACTGGCTAACTGCCTGAAAGCAAGGAATTGGTAATAAGATAAAAAGCAGTTCTACCAGTGACTTTAACTGGCTCATTCTGTTATCAGAAAGAAGGTTATTTCTACTGCTGTTTGTTCAGATACCTCTGTGAGAAACACCTAATGGCTGCCACACTAAAACTAAAATGTCGTTTGAAAAAGGGTCACTTATCAGGCTGATCTTGCTGTGTTTGTGAAGGTACAAGGGTTGCTTCTACTATCTTTATTTGCAGATGTTTGGAAAGAGCAGTTAATCAATCGCAATATCGTATTTCCTCCAAGCAACTCAGTCTTCCCCCCAGTCACAAACTGCTGGCAGCTTCTTAGCTACCCATTCACCTTTTCTTCTCTGGTTTGGTAGCCGGTAGTTCCCAACAGGCCACAGATTCAGCCTTTCCCTCAGGCCAGTTGAGGCTTTGCCTCTTCCACATGGGACCTACTGCCCCAGCCCATCTCCTGTTGGCAGAGACAGAAGTTGGGCTCTTTTGCGATGGTATACTTGGGGTCTGCAGCGGGAGAAAAAGAGGTCACCTTCCTTTGCCTTTCGCAGTGGGAAAGGAGCCAACGCCAGTCTTCAACAAACCTTGTTGATTTTTTGCAAACTTCTGCAAACCTGTGAAGTGGGCAGCCCTCTCCCCCATGCCTTCTGAGATATGATTCCTCCAGAGGAGAGACTGACCAGTCCCCAGGGACATTTGTCAACCCTCGCATGCAGTTCTTGTTCTCAGAAGAATGCCTTCAATTTTGCATGGTTTTTCGTCTTGCATTTTTGTTAGGCTGCATGGGTTCTCATGGTTTTTCTGCTACTTGAAAAGAGGGGGATTTGGTTTTTGTTCACCTAGTCTTAGTGAAAACAGGGTTTCCAAAACTCAGTCAGCATTGCTATTGGGTTTGAAATTTTTCCACTTAAGAATAAAGAGTTTGGCACACAGTCATTTTATTTTGCGTTGGGTGGCACTGAAATGGGTCTTTGCTGTTACTCTTTCCCCTTCCCCTTTTTTTTTCATCTTTTTTTCCAGCGGATAAGATGGGTCAGATGGGAAGGTATAAGACCCTTAAGTCTTTGTCAGCATGCAAAAGAGAGAGCTTTTTGCCCAAACTGTGCATATATATACTCAGCTGAGAGAATGTGTTGTGTTATGGTGTGGTCCATTTTCCCCCTGAGACAATCAAATCAGTGTAACTGCAAAAGGTGAATTTAGCAATACAAACGGCTGCGCATCAGCCTATTCCCATAAATGCCACGGATTAGATAAACCAAAATTCCCTATAGCTGATAAAACAGCAACACGAGTATGATTATTTATTTTACCCTCCACCCCTGAGGTAAGGGAGCGCGGTCTTTGGTCTGAGCCGATGTGGAAAAGTGTTAAGGTTGTGGAGGGCAAACTCCTCCAGAGCCTGGTGTCTATGAGGAGCCCTGTCAAAGGCGGTGGTGGGGGTTGAGATTTCCCTTGTGCTTGTTACAGGCTCCACGACAGGTCAAAGTCCGGCATTTGTTGCCTAAACTGAGGTAAGTTTTCCACTAAGCTGTGCTAAGTCGGGTGTAGGATTAGGCCTCAGCCCAGTAGCCGTGCGGGTGCCCCTGAGATGGGGCGGCAGAGGAGGGGTCCCGGAGGCCTCGGGGTGCCCAGGCAGCTGAGGGGAGACGCCTCGGGGCCGGGCGGAGTGTTCGGTCCCCTGTACCGCAGCGGAGCTCCCCGGCCGGCGGGAGAGAGGCCAGCGCCGCCATTTCGGCCGCCGCTGCCCGCCCCGCGCCCGCCAGGGGGCGGCCTCCGCCCAGGGCCGCGCCGAGCCGCTGGGGCCGCCCG
>JAOXJM010000019.1:68237734-68252669 GCA_026413425.1 Tringa solitaria
GGGGCGGGACGGTCGGTTGGCAGCGCTTTGGCTGCCGCCGGAGTTCCTGGTAGGTGGGGGAATCGCGCAGGACCGTCGCCCTCTTTCCCTGGCTGTCCGGCGAGGAAGGCACCTGGGCGGACAGCGGCGCCCCGGAGGGGCGGAGGTAAGGCGGAGGGGCGGCGAGTCGGTGCGTGTGAGGGGAGAAGTCGGTCCGTGTGAGGGGGCGGCTCGGTGCCTGTAAGGGGGGAGGTCTGTCGCTGTGAGGGGGCGGCTCGGTGCGTGTGAGAGGGGAGCTGGGTGCCGCCGCCCCACAAACTTCATACTGCGGCGCGCTGCAGCCGCCCGCCCGTTCCCCATCCCTCTCAGCCCAAATGGAGGTGGCCCCCCCCGCTCCCCTCTCCTGCCGGCGAGGGGGCGGCCCGCACCTGCCGGTCGCGGGGGTACAGCCGGTGCCCACCCTCGCCAGGGAGGGTCTCCCGCCCACCCGGGGTGGAGGTGGAAAACCCGCCAGCTGTCCCGGCCGCGGCGGCAGGTGGGTGCCGTGTGAG
The DNA here is from genome assembly GCA_026413425.1 of Tringa solitaria. Classification (NCBI taxonomy): domain Eukaryota; kingdom Metazoa; phylum Chordata; class Aves; order Charadriiformes; family Scolopacidae; genus Tringa; species Tringa solitaria. The sequence continues at coordinate 68,238,265 of JAOXJM010000019.1, forward strand.
AGGACGGGACAGGCCCTGTGGGGGTCGCTCGGCTCCCCCGGTGACTGGCGCTGTGTAGGCGCAGCAGCCGACTGGCCCGTGGAAAGGTGCGATTTCCTAAGGGCTTCGGGTTTGCGGGGTTTTTTGGTTTGTTTGGGGTTTTTTTGGTTTGTTTGGGGTTTTTTTGGTTTTTTTTTTCCTCTCCCCCCGCCTTGTCTCCGTCAGGTAGGTGGCTGCGCGCTTTCCTCCGGAGCTCCAGGGGTGCGCTCGGCCTTGCTCCGGGAGCTGCGGGCTCTGCCGACCTGTTGCCCCGCTGGAAGCCGGCGGGGTGGAGGCACAGCTGGGCCTCCCGCAGCCCGCCGTGTCAGGCAGCGGGGCTGGCGAGGGCGCAGGCCGATGAAAGAGAGAAAGGAGGAGGCAAGTAGTAGTCGTAAGGCTCGGGTTGTCTTTCCCCCTCCACCTTGTTTATTTAAACCCCGTTATGGTGTCCCCCCTCCCAGCCCACTCGCCCTGCTGCCTTTCTGACGCAGGGAGGTGAGATCCAGAGCCCTGCTTGCTGGCCCTGTTGTACCCGTGTTGAGCAAAGGGATGGGAGCCTCAGCACCACAGGCTGGGAGTTTTTTGTCTTCCGGCGTGGCAAACGCTAAGGCACAGCCTGTTAAAAACGCCAATTTTGCTGCAGTTCTTTTAGTGTTGGGGACGAAGTTATTGTCTTGAGAAACCTGCCAGGTCTTTTAGTTGTGGAGAGGCAGGCTCAGGGTGACAGATTTTGCTTTTACTTTGCAAGGCTGCTCAATGAAAAATGGTTTGTGTTAAACTCCTTGTTCACTAGTGGAACACAGAGTTTGAAGAAGTCCTTGCAGCATCATGACGTGACAACCTGGTAGCTGGTCTTTCAGAGGCTGACCTAGGGCTTGCTACAGAGAAGTGAGTAATTGCTGGTGCAAGTACCAGCAAACCCTAGAGGTACCCAGTGTTAGCTTAAGAGAGAACAGCCGCAATGCAAACACAAAGCGGTCCTGGTTGGCTAGGGCTTCTGGAGACTCCTGCTTGCAGCTAATTGACCCTGCAGATCATCTTTCTTCTGACAAGACTGCTGCCAGCTGGCATTTGAAGATGTAGAGGCCTTCTTGCTCCCACTTGATGGTCAGATCAACCTGTTCTGGGACTGGTTGTGGGCAGCTTTCATAAACAAAATGTTCTGACTCTTGCAGGGGTGTGTCCTAAACTAAGTTAGAGCAAGAACAGGTCACCTGTATGATTATCAAACAGATATAGAGTGGTTGCAGATCCTTTCCATCCCTGCTTAGATTGCAGTGATTTCTTATAGACAGCAGGATTGTTTCTCTTCTCCAAGCCATTTAATTGTGATTTTACACACAGATATAATTTGTATATAATGAGCAGTACTCATGAGAAAATCTTCCAGTCATTCTTCTCAGACTGGAGAGTTTATGAGCCAGATACTCTGCAGCAGGTAGATGGACAGCCTGTTTCCCCCTCTTACACCATAGCAAAGCGCGTTGTTCTAGGATTTGCAGACTCTTCTGCATGGACCAACATTTGTAACAGTTTTCCTTCTCCACTCTGTGTGGTAGAGAAAATAGCGTTCCTGGCACACACACAAAAAAAGAGGAAACAGTTATTTTGTAACAGAGACTATGCACATAACAAAGAGGGGGGAAGGGCAGAAAGAAGAGGGACGCAGTGTAGGCAGGGTACAGTTAAGCAATCTGAGTTCCAGAAAGTGCTAAGGAGCAAAAGGAGATAGATGCAGAATAGTGTCGTGTTGTTTGGCATCAAGCAGCCTGGAATGATGATTTAATGCTGTTTGCTGCGCTGTTGGTGTAGTAGATGGTGCTGCTTAGAGCCCATTAGTGAGTGATGTGAAACTTGGGACTGGACCAAATCACTTCAGCTCCTTTGCTGATATTTCTTTCACGATAAAGGTTTCTTTATCGGCTACCAGCAAAGTGCTCAGCATCATATGAAAGCCCTGAGGAGGGTACTTGTATTATGGGAACAGAAACTAGGAGAAGCAGAGAGTGCCAAGTGACCTGGGAACACAGATCACAGAGTTATTTGGAATAGCAAACAGGCTACAGAAAAAACCATGGTATTTTCCTTTGTTTGTTATACAGTCTTTTTCATGGGTCAGGTAAACTAAGATTTCAGATGGAATAGTTTATAGACAAAACTTATTATTTTCATTTCTCTGCTTTAGGATATTACCTCAGGATTAGATGCTTCACTAGATGCATCATTAGATGCTTTGACAGATATAAGTCGTGTGAGCCTTTTCTGAGCCAGGGACATAGGTCTGTGCAGGTAAGATGGAGATAGAAAGCTGGAATGAGTAAGATATAGTTGGAATTTTAATAGTAACTACTGTACAATTAAATTTACTTCAAGAGAAATTACCAGTTTACTACTGTACTAGGCTTCTTTGGTAAAGGGTAATTAGCACATTAGTATATTAAAGGAAAAAAAGCTTACGAATGAACTGTGGGTATGGCTGAAGATCTAAGTCAGTCATACACAGAGTAACTGAGAGGCTCTTTTAAAGGAGTTTGAACCAGATAACAACAGAAGAAGAGGTTTTGCTCACTGTTCTCCTGTGGTTGTTAAGCGGTCTTGCTGCCACACTCCCCTTTCTCTTTTCTGCTGGTTCTCAAATGCAGTGGATGTTCTTTCCTGCTTTAATTTAAATCTTTAGCTTGGAACAAAATAATGGATTTTGTTTGTTTGTTTTGTTTGGGAGGTTTCCTGTAGGTCTGGTGAGCTCAGGAAAAGGTTCAACAAGTATTACAGCAGGAGAATAATGTAGGATTAAAAAGCGGGAAAGGGAGGAAGAGAGGGTATGTAATTGGGTCATCCTATCTTCTGAACCCTAACTTTAGTTTGATTTACTCCAAAAAGATAAAAAGTGACTTAGGCTAATCAAATAGTTCCATGAGAACACACTTTTTAAGAGCAGAGCGCTCTTCAGTCAAGACTTTCCAAGATCTGTTTGATCTTGGAAATCTGTGTTCAGATTCAATTTAAAATATCTGCCACTTTTGCTGTTCAGGGCATTTCCTTACAATACAATCAGAAAGAAAGGATTTTCTGTTTTTGTATGAAGATTGAATGTACTCTCATGCTATTAAAAGGTACAGGTTTTTAATCCAGAAAAAATGTAGCAAATTCTGTGGCTAGTAACATACAATATATCCAGGTACTTGGTAATAGACAGTCTCTCCTTTCTTAAAAACAAATCTTTCCCCCCTGTAGTGAGCATTGGTTTTGGATGTTTCTTGTTGGAATTTTACTCTTATTACCATTAGGGGTATTTAAAAAAAAAAAACAAAAAAACCAAAAAAAAACCAAAAACAAAAACAAACCACAGAAAATACATTTATGATAATTATGCAGCTCTGAAGTTTTAAAGCAAATGCTAGCAGATAAATGACTGCAGTCTCTAAATCAGGGACTGAAGGGAGTGCTGAACAGGCATTTTAAACAGCTTGGAGAGGCTTGACAGAGTGGTACTCTCAGTATGCTGAAACCTAAGAAGTGTGGCTGAGGACTATACGAAATGAAGTTCCATTTTATTTCTCATCCTTTGGTCCTGCATTCCTTACTCCAGTTCTGAATCTTGTGAGAACTGAGATTTGCCTTTTCCGCCTCACAACTGGCTATATTTCAAAGTGATCCAACCTTTCACTGGTCAGTACAACGTGGCACAAATGCTATCAGTGAACATCACAGATGGTGCTTCCCTGAAAAATATGGAATTCAACTTCTTCTTCTTTTACTTGGGAAAATAGTCAAGAAACTGTCTAGATAGAGGATCTTGAAATATTTTCTTAAAATAAATTTTAAGTTACTTTGAATCTCCGTATTAATTCTAAGAGTCTTAGAATACCATTTTTACTTTCTCATTTTAGTGTATTTTTTCCCCTTGTTCTTGTATGGAAGTACACACTGGCATGGTAATAGAATACTTGTTAAGGTAGACATTGACAGTCGTGTATCCACAGTGGTATCAAAACCAACAAAAACGTTTGAGCAAATACACCTTTATGTTTCTTTGGGTCTCCAGTTTCAGTAATCATTAAAAGTTACAAAGGTTACAAAAAGTTTAATTCTAAAAGTTACATGTAACAACAGTAGTTTAGAATATTTCCTGTAAGGGAAAAGGTCTATATTTATAGTTATTCAAATAGTAGAAGAGGATTTTAAGTCTCAGACAGTGGGACTCTTTCACAGGAATGGAAAGTTACATATGTATCCTCATTGAGGGTTAACACTGAATTCCAGAAGGGAAATGTGATAATAGTATTTTCTACAATAACTTCTTTTCTTTTTTTCTATAAGATATAATTAACTTTAACTTGTAAAAGCAAATATTTTATATATTTTTTTGCAGAAAGCTGACATAGGCAGCTCTTAAACACCTATTCCCTATAAATACTTAGCTAACATCAGCCAGTTAAGTTCACCTGGATACCCCAAATTATCCCCTAATGAGGGAGCTCACCTGGATACCTCCTAATATCCCCTAATGGCTTTACAATTTCTATTCTATGGACAATTTCTATTTCTGCTTTTAAAAAACAAACAAACAAAAAAACAAAAACCCAAAAAACAACACCACAAAAAAATAACCGAACCACAACCAACCCACAAAAATGCTGCATCTTGAAATGTGAGTCACAATTGACAATAAAGCATGCATGAGTTAATAGGCATATCTTCTTTTGATTCATGAAAGTACCTCCCCAGAAGAGTAGATGAAGGACAGCCAGTGTTTCCACACTGTCCAGGGATGGGCTTTTGCTTATGGTGCTGTTGTTACCTAACCAAAATATGCTGTGATCCCATGAGAAATTGATGGAATATAGTAGGATGTGCAAGGTTGTGTCCAGTCATATCTGCTGAAGTCTGTGCTGACTCTTGGCTTTTCAGAGACTGAAATTCAAGTACAGATTTGAGCGAACAGAAGTATGTAAAGCATAGATATAGGTACATAGACACAACTTGACATCAACTTGCATGATGCATTAACCATAGGGAAACCTCAAGTTCATGGGCTTGAGTTCAGCAAATTCCTTAAACTTGTTATCCAAAATTGGGCTATATTAATTCCCCACATTAACCATATATTAAAAGCAGAAAATTAAAAAATAAAAATAAAAAAATTCAGAATTAAATGTGCTTGAACATATTTTGCTGCTGTAAAACATCACTACAGTGTAAACATAGTTTCAAAGTGTTTAAATTAACAAAACAGATTCCAGAGAGAACATGAGAGTAAAGTAGGTGGGCCTAATCTTCTTAGCTCAATGTCTATATCAGATGCACAAAATTAGACAGTTGTAAGTATCCTCTGTTGTTGCACTCCTGTGATCAGGAATAATAGTACCATTCCATTAAGATAGCTACATCCAAATTACTTTTTTTTTCTTTTTTTTTTTTTTTTTTGTTTTCCCTCAACATGGGAAGGGATTCTGATATATATTCCATTTAAATAAAGCAAGAACATGGGACTAAAGTTGCTGTCCACCCCAAGGACTTCTCAGGCAAAATATTCAGATTCTATCCTCAGGTAATGGTAATAGCACATTGAACTTTCTCTCTTCAGAATATCCCCTTTTTCTTCCCCGGTCCCATATAGTCACAGAAATACCTTAACTCTTTTCTCTTATGTTCCAATTCTACACATTCCATTTATGATAAACATATTTTAGGAATCAGATATGCTTAGGAATCTGAGGTGGGAAAAAAATCCATGTCAGAACTCATGTGGTCTTCTAATATATAAGGAGTGGTGCTGAGATTCAGGGTATTAGAGGTCCCTTGAGTTAAACTAATGAAGATGATGACGTGTAGCACTGCTTGGTTCTGCCTGTATGAGGGAAAGAAAAGTGGGAGAAGAGTGGAAGACATTTGTTTGCATCTGTGTCCATATAGTAAATATTTTCAGATTAATCTTGTTTGCTTATGAATTCAAAGCAGATAGATACGTATTTTCTATAGTGTCATAAACCAATGGATCCCAAAAATGCATGCTGTAGTTATTGAATATGCTGTATAGAAAGATGAGGTTTATATCCTTATAGGATATAGAGATGAGTCTAATTGCAAAATAAAGGTCAAAGCTGGGAATTTTCTGTTCTAGATCAGAAGGTCTACCCGTCATAAGTTTTGAGCTTTTTGAGCTTTTGCATAATTTTTTGATATTAAATTCTCATCTATAAATCAAGATCTTTGTAGCATGCAGGACTCAAGGAAGGTCTGTCTTTCTTATGCATGTCTGCATCTTGTACTTTTTTCTGCTTTAGGGAAAAAATGAAAAAATAAAATCTATGCAGTGTTCAAATGCAAAAGTTTCAGGTTGTAAAACAATTGGCAAATTCTGTGGGAAGACCACAAAATGTTTTTCCAGTGCAAAGAGAATACATAGGAGAAATAACCACTTGTTTTTCACTTGTTTTTTATAGAACTTATCTTTGACAGAAGTGGTTATACCAAATGCCCCTTCACTTGAACTACATGTTTAACTTAGGGCACTGAATGCTTTTTGAAAACAAGACCCAGTTATCAATTGGAAAATGATTCAAATGTGGAAGTTAGACACCCATCAAAAGGGAAAATCATCAGATTCCTACAAAGAATTAAAACATAAAATATTTTACCTCTTTATGATATGTGGTTTTTCATAAGCCTGTCAAAAATTATAAGACATGTTCTCAATTCCGTTCGGACTGCTTCCCAGGAACAGTGACTGTATTGCTTATCTTGTAGGAAATTGGTGATTCTTTGGAAGTACTTTTTCATGCTGACTGTAGTGCTTTTTAGGATCCATGTTTGAAAGCTATTTCTTGCTTTTGATTGCTCTTCTGACAAACATATCTCTAATTCTTCAATTTGATGAGAAATTCCATTTTGGAATTTCTCAATCTGGCTTGTATTCCAAGCACCAAGAGGAAGATTTTTGCTAAACAGCTGGAAGATCTGTTGGAGGAACTCATGGATGATCATTGTGACATTCTTCTGTGTGACTTTGGTAATCTCCATGGGGAATCTGAAATTCGCTGTTTCGCTGAGACAGTGCTGAGAAAAATAGCCACCCATTTTGCGCAGAAGGTTCATGTTGTGGTAGTTCACTTTGATTCCTTGGAAGAGGCAAACTGGATCTGAGATTTTAATGTACAATGCCAATGTAATGCAAACTTGCAGTACACTCCTGTGAACTAAGACAGTCATGGTGATGAAGTAGTCAGCACTATTTTCCTTATGTTATTGCAGATCCGTGAGCTTGCAGTGTCTTGGTTGTCTTGTGTGTGCTCACATGCTTCTCCTTCATGTCTCTGAATTTATTTCCTCTGTATGACATGTTGGACATTACTCATTTTGTAGGAATTACGTTTTTATCAACTGTGGTCCTGCCAAGGTTTACTGTTGATTTCATTTTCAAACAGTTGCAGAGGTTTGCCATTTCTGCTTTGACTGTATTTAATTGAAAAAAAGAATTAGTGAGTCAATCTGGTCAGTCAGAGAACATGAACAGATTAGCAGGTTAGAGTCTGGGGGCATTTCATCTTCTCATATTCCTACTAGAACAGGCAGTCTTGCTTTATGCTGAGAAATTTTACTTTTATGCTTAAGTTGACAAGAACTTTGAAAGAGAATCACATCCCAGCTAACAGATATGCAGATAAGCACTTTAAGCAAGATGTCATTTTATTGATTTAAAAACAAATGTCTTCTTTGGTAGGACAAATTGTTTTGTTTGGGGAATGGCTTAAATTTTATTAGCAAAATAACCCTATTGTTGACACGAGCATTGACTCACTAGTGGCATATGTTGCTATCACTATGTTGGCAAAAATAGTATATACAACTTTTAAGGCAGATGCATTTTTTTTCCAAAATCTGATAGTTCACTGTTCAGAGAACCTTTCTTCTACTTCATCACCTGATGGGTAAGCCTAAATTAAGTTTCCTAAGACATGAAGGAAACTATGCTTTTGTGTAAAGAAGGGGGATTCCTTGCATATCAGAGTAAGAAAACTTATGTTCTGAAGCCTTCTCCTCTGATGGCAAACTCTCAAGGAGACGGAATTTACTTCTGTTGGTACCAAAATGTTCTATCTTCAGGATCACCCCAGCCAGTATAATGCTGGAATGTGTCTCCCAGTGTCTGGCCAGTGTACTTCTCCTAATATCAAGTCTTTGTGCCATGTTGTAGTAGGACTGCAGTTAGCCATCAGTATGTTAATTGTACTTGCCCAAAAAGTCTCAGACATTTGTGATGAGAGTTCTGAGCTAGTGTTACAGGAAGCACTGATGCCTTGGTTTGCTCCTGAATATGCACTAGCAAGGTGCCATGTTTCTGCTGGCTTTCTCTAGTGCGGTACTAGCCCTTTTAACTGTTTTCTGTAATCACAATATGAGAACTTACTGTTGATTAAAAAGCAAGACTTGGATATTAAGATAAGCAGAAGTTACAAGGCATTTAGCAGGCAGATTTGCTTATCTTATTGTGGGAATCTCTAAGGATTGCTAAATCTATATGTGAACAAAACTGACTTGGTTACTGAAGTATTCAGAGTTTAGGAAGCTAGGGGGCATGCCCTTATGTAATTTAGCCTGTAAAATTGCTGGGATATTTTTAAAAAAGAATATGGAAAATGTTGAGGTTCAAAAATGTTTCATGTAAGCAACAAAGGAATGAGTTTACGTTTGAGTTTATTAAGTATTTTGTTAAAAAAAAATAATAAATCCTGTTGATGCTGGGGGAACCTATTACAATGTGAAAGACCGAAAGATTGCTATGGATAAGCAGTTTCTTTAGCAAGGCACAGCATGACTTCAGCAGTTATACAATAGGAGCCTGCTAATATATTAATGCTCTTGAGTTTATTATTCTTGTTTTGCTACAGCTGATATTAATGCTGTAGTAATATTGTGGTATTGTTATAACTTATCTAGATCCAGAGATCTTCAGAGAAGTTAATTTATGAATGAAATTGTGGGGAGGATGGTTTTGTGTTTGAAAGACTGGACAGAGAATTAAGAAGGCTATAGTAGTTTTGGTTCATGGATTTGCCACAGATATCTTTTGGTGAGACATTGAATTACTTTCTCTTTCAGTTCCTGTTTTTTTAAAGACAGGTTATTAAATTTCCCTTGCTTTTGTTTGCTGTGTCTGATTGTATTCCTTAGCACCTTTAAGATTTGTATCACTTCTACTGTATAAGGGATCTAGACCTCATTAGAGGCATTGCCTTTGTTAAATATTTTTAAATGTTTTTTTAAGTCTGTGCACTTATTAAAGTTATTTAGGCTAAATGGTAATTAGCACGTAGTGCTAGCATGTAGTGTTAGGAAAATCATAATATCTAACTGAAATTTAGTGTAATAAAAGATTACCGAAGCTTGTACTAGAAGGATAACTTTGAGTTCTCCTGAAACTAGATCTATCATGAAAGATCCTAGGACACAGGATGCATTTACTAGTCATTACACGCAGTCTAAAGCAGCAGCAAATATATTTGTCTGATTTTTTTTTTATGCTGACACGAAGTTAATGTTAAAAAAGACAGTAAAGCATTTCTGTTCTAACTGCTGAGTTAAAGCCAGAAAATTCTGGCTTTAATAGACTTCACCGAATAGAACAAAAATAAGTAGCAGGCTGAATCAGATCTTGATGTGTCGCTCAAAGCATATAATGAGAGATTAGTTATATATGCTGAGCTGAAATGGGTTCATTCAAGGCATCATATAAAAATGATAAGTCACATAATATAATAAATCACATCAGATTCATGTCTAGGTTAGAGCTAGAGAAATTGCATTAATAATGTTGATACAGTAATGCCAGAGAGGTCAGAGTCTGATCCAAAAGCTTTACAATCATGAATATGATTTTAATGTCTGGCCATGTTTTGATAGTTAAGTTCAGAATTAAATGTTAATTCATCTCACCTTTAATTTCTCTCATTCTTTGCAGTAAAAATCTCAGGACAGAATTTCAATTTGGTGTGCATATGGATAGATCTGTTGCAGTAAGTGGAACATTAATTTAAATCAGTCCTTTCATCTAAAGCAACACAATTCTTGTTTTGTTGGATCTGAACACAAAACCACAAAAACCAGCTTAGTGTTGCATGGCAAAGTTAAATCAACTTCTGTTTACAGACTGAAGAGCAGAGTCACATCCTCAGTCATCCCTTGTTTTCCTTCCATTGCGATTTCATGGGTGATCCATGAACTATTAGGATGTCATGAAAAAATACTAAAATTTCAAGGGAACATCTAGCAATAATTAGGAGTCTTTTAGATGTTATTGGAGAAACTGAAGAAAGTTTCTTTTCTCAAAAAAAAAAAAAGGCAAAAAGAGAAAACCAGTTCACTTCTGCTTCTGGATGAGCTGATTGTAGGTGGTGAAGGAGAGAATATATTCATTGTGAAAGAACCTTTTGTCTATGGTTAGGGGTCAAAGACCTCTTGGCTTTGTGAGTCTTATCTAGGGACAAGTAAGGATGATTGCTTCACAGGGAAGCTGAGTTGTATCTATACAATACTGTGTGTAACTCCCCTACTTTAAGAACATCTGGTTTACCCACATGAAGATTACCATCTTCTGAATTAAAACTCTCCTTCCTTGAAAACAGAGAGGAAGAAGAGATATACACATTCCACCTCATAGTGCAAATCATCCATCCTGAGACCAGTCTCCTCACGCTGACTCTTAACCCGTTGCTGGCTGCTCCTGAAAACATGGAAATACCTTTTCTGTGAGAATAAGAATGGCTTGAACAAGCAATTCAGGAGCTATGAATCTATGCTACTGTTTCTGCTTCAGGTTTTTCGAAGCTTCACATTGCGTTCTTTCATCTTAAACAGCTCTCTGAGTTTGGTCAAGGGGCACAGAATTTCTGGAAGAAACATTTTTACTCTAATGTACTTACATGCTTCAGCAAAGGCTAAAGAACTTTTCGTGGACTATGGACCCCATTTTGTGCCGAAGCGGCCAAGAACATGAAAATTCTGTGGTTCAAGTGGGAGCTGAAAACAAATTCTGAAGTTAAAGCTGAGACAAAGGTCTAGTATAAAGGACTAGGAGTCAACTGAATGGAACTGAGATTGCAGATCTGAATGCACCTAGATGATGCCTGGGTTCGAGTGTCTTTTAGTTTTCCTGTATTTTAACTGCATCTTTACAAGGTAGATTTACATAGTCACTACATGCCTTGGGAGTGTTATACAGCTTTACCCAGGCTCTTCACCAAGGTTGTCTAATGGAAGTGTTGTCAGAAATGCTGAAGAAAAGGGGAAAAAAAATGGCTGAGGCCTAATAAATGCAAATCAGTTTTGAATCTGGATGACCCTAGTTCCTGAGAGGCCGCTTTAATTGTTGGATTGTCTTTGTTTCATTTAATATTGCCCTGTTTGCTTGCTGAAGAAGTAATGGTGATCAGCTGTTAGTTTATGTGGTAAAAACTTGCCATCAGCCCAACAAAAGCCTATCCCTATAAACCCAGAGAAGCACAGGGGCACAGTGGCAGGCAGGAAACCAAATAGGAGGACTTGGAGGAAGGGCCCCTTCCAGGATTGTCCTGGGAGAGAAACCCATCAAGATGAGGTAATGGGAGGCACCTCCCTCAAAGTGGGAAAGGGGTTCTTGCACAGGAGATTGCTGGGTTGATTGACAGGGCTTTAAATTAGATGTGAGAGGGGAGGGGGTTAAAAATACCAGACCTGACTGTAGCAAGCTGAGCGATAACACATCAGAGTTAAGGGGACGGGGTGCTAGTAAGGACCTTCAGCCTGGCTCCCTGAGCCAAGCTGATGACACTGCAGTCAAAGTCTTACAGGGAAGAGGCAGCAGCTCCTGAGGTAGTTGAAGTAAACAGTGAAACCTCTGTGAGACACCTCAAGGGGTGTTCCCGTAAAAAGGCAGCACAGCCAACTGCCCAGCTGAAGTGCCTCTACACAAATGCATGCAGCATGGGCAGCAAGCAGGAGTTGGAATCTACCATGCTGCTGGAAAGATATCATATAGTGGCCATCACTGACACCTGGTGGGATGAATCCAACAACTGGAGTGTGGCTGTTGAGGACTACAAGCTGTTCAGCAGGGACAGGCGAGGAAGGATGGGTGGAGGTGTTGCCCTCTATGTTAAGGAGTGGATAGAGTGTGAGGAGATGTCCCCAAAGCCCTCCCTGGGGTCATATGAAGAGATAGTTGAGAGCTTGTGGGTGAGGATTAAGGTGTGGGCCAATATGAGGGACACTGTGGTGGGTGTTTATTACAGGCCATCTGATCAGGATGGGGAACTTGATGAAGCCTTTTACAATCAGCTCAAACTAGCCTCGCAATCGCAGGCTTTGGTTCTCATGGGGGACTTCAGCCACCCTGATATCTGCTGGAAAGGCTACACAGCCAAGCATCTACAGTGCAGGAGGTTCCTCCAGTGTATTGATGATAACTTCTTAACTCAGCTGGTGGAGGAGCCAATGAGGAGAGAAGCACTACTGGACCTAGTGCTGACAAACGAAGAGGGACTGGTGGAGGACATTAAGGTTGGGGGCAACCTTGGTTGCAGTGACCATGGAAAGATAGAATTCAGGACCATGGGCAGTACACCCAAACCAATAAGTAGGAGTGAAGCCTTGGATTTCAGGAGGCCTAACTTCGACCTTTTCAAGAAACAGCTAGGAGAAATCCCATGGGATAAGGCTCTGGAAGGTAGGGGGGCTCATGAGAGCTGGTCAGTATTCAAACATCACTTTCTCCAAGCTCAGGATCGGTGCATCCCTAAGAGCAAGAAAACAGGCAAGGGAAGCAGAAGACCTGCGTGGTTGAGCAGGGACCTTCTGAAAAAACTCAAGTGGAAGAAGGAAGTTTACACTGAGTGGAAGAAGTGACTGACCGCTGGGGAAGATTAGAAGAATGCCATTAGAGTATGCCGGCATGAAAACAGGGAAAGCCAAGGCCTCCTTGGAATTAAAATTGGCAAGGGATGTCAAAGTTAACAAGACGTGTTTTTTCAACTATATTGGAAGCAAAAGGACAACTAGAGAAAATGTGGGCCCACTGTTGAATGACACAGGTGCCATGGTGACGGAGGATGCAGAGAAGATGGAGTTGCTAAATGCCTTCTTTGTTTCAGTCTTTGCTGCTCAGGCCAGCCCTCAGAAGCCATAGAATTTGGAAGAATCAGAGAAAGTCTGGACAAAGGAAGCCTTTCTCTTGGTGCAGGAAGACCAAGGTAAGGAGTAAGTGAACTGGATATCCACAATTCCATGGATCCTGATGGGATGCACGCATAAGTGACGAGGGAGCTAGCAGAAGTCATTGCTGAGCTGCTCTCTATCATTTTTGAAAAGTCCTGGAGAACAGGCGAGGTGCCTGAGGACTGGAGGAAAGCCAATGTCATCCCAGACTTCAAAAAGGGCAAGAAGGAGGACCTGGGAAACTACAGGCCGGTCAGCCCCACCTCCATCCCTGGAAAGATGATGGAATGACTTGTTCTGGGCATCATCTCAAAGCATATGGAGGAAACAAAAGCTATCAGAAGTAGTCAACGCGAATTCACCAAAGGGAAGTCATGTCTGACTAACATGATAGCCTTCTATGATGGCATGACCCGTTGGATAGATGAGGGGATGGCGGTGGATGTTGTTTACCTTGACTTCAGCAAGGCTTTTGATGCAGTCTCCCACAGCATCCTCATAGCTGAGCTTAGGAAGTGTGGATTAGAGGAATGGACAGTGAGGTGGATTGAAAACTGGCTGAAAGACAGAGCTCAGAGTGTTGTTATTAGGGGCACAGAATCTAATTGGAGGTCTGTAACAAATGGAGTCCCCCAGGGGTCAGTACTAGGTCCAGTCTGCTTCAATATATTCATCAATGACCTGGGTGAGGGGATGGAGTGTACCCTCAGCAAGTTTGCTGATGACACAAAAGTGGGAGGGGTGGCTGACACACCAGAAAGCTGTGCTGCTATACAGCGAGACCTGGACAGTCTGGAGAGTTGGACGGAGAGGAGCCTGATGAAATTCAACAAGGGCAGATGTAGGGTGCTGCACCTGGGGAGAAAGAACCTCATGCACCAGTACAGGTTGGGGGCTGACTTGCTGGAGAGTAGCTCTGAGGAGAAAGACCTAGGAGTCTTGGTGGACAACAGCATGACCACGAGCCGACAATGTGTCCTTGTGGCCAAGAAGGGCAATGGCATCCTGGGATGCATCAGGAAGAGTGTGACCAGCAGGTCGAGGGAGGTAATCCTCCCCCTCTACTCTGCCCTGGTGAGGCCCCATCTGAAGTACTGTGTCCAGCTCTTGGCTCCCCAGTTCAAGAAGGACAGGCAGCTGTTGGAGAGGGTCCAGCAGAGGGCTACAAAGATGATTAGGGGCCTGGAGCATCTCCC
>JAOXJM010000019.1:68270602-68287849 GCA_026413425.1 Tringa solitaria
GAGGAAGGGGCCATCTGTCGTTCTGGTTGGTCAATTTGGTCAAAACCACGACACTTATAGAGAAAAAAACAATAGGGGAAAGCATTTCCAAATCTTTGTCTTACGTTGCAGCATTGCTGAGATGTGTGTTTTCAGCATGTGAAGCAGTATGGGAGAAGCCGTCTATTAACTACCATCCAATTTGCTGTAATTGTGGTATCTGCAGATACGCATCCAGTGATTTGTAGCTTGGTACTCCTTGGGTATTACTGGTGGTTCCTAAAGAAATATCTGTAATCTGCTTCAAGTTTTGCTGGAGCCAGAGTAGTGGCCTGCAAGACAATAACTCCCTCAAAAACCTGCTTGCTTAGAAACTTGTTTTGTGGCTTGCCACCCTGGGTTCTTATGCATTTCTTTAAAGAAAACATAGTCTTCTGTCCCTGCTGTGTTAGGATAGGGATTCAGTTTTCTTAGTTAGTTACCTGAGTGGCATGTTTTTCAGAGAGTCTATGTATTATTATTTGGGAGTACTCTCAGGATCTGTGGTGATTGCTGCTTCAAAAGTTATGATGGCATCTGTCTCTCTAATAGCAGATATTGTGTGTGATATGGCTGGGTTTACTCAAATAATTTGGGACTGGATTAAAACCATAATGTATGGAATGCATTGGTGGCAAAAGGTGTGATTGAAATGGGATAAAGAATAGCAAGGTAGCAATGCAATTTCCTAACCCTGTATTTATGTAGTAACCAGAATGATGAAAGCGTCCTAAAGGGGAGTAGCTCTAAGGCTGTTTTGGCTTAATGCCAATTTAGGGCTAAATTACAATCGCTAAAATTTGTGTGAACATTACCAGCATTCTCAGTATAGTTAAAGATTCTGTAAAATTCTCATGGATAAATTAAAATGTTAACATAAATATAAGATAGTAATGTACTAGAAGTGCTAAATGTATGGTGAAAAAAAATCTCAATGTCATTATTTTCTGGGTGTTGCAGGATGTGTGCTTCTGGTAGGAAGTAGGAAAAAGAAAGAGATACACAATCTGGACATGGAGACATTCAGCAATATAGCAGATACTCTTATTTCTGCTAGAAACTTCAGGTGCTAATCGCCTTCTAAGGCCAAGCAATAAGTGAAATTTTGGGAGGATATTCTTTGGTGTTGCTTTTCTTCAGCTAAATACAATTAACTTGGATGTAAAAATTATGATTTATGTTAGGTTCTCCAAATTATTTACAAAAACTGTATCTTGCAGCCCTCCTGGGAATACTTTTAAGTCAATTTTCCAGCAGCAGAATATGAATGGATAATGAAGTGCCATATATTCAGATTCTCAAATTGGGAGTGAACTGTTAAAAAAATAAGACAGAAGACTCAGAGTCTGTGTGCAGGTAGCACAGATAGTGCAGGACTGTTTATTCCAATGACTTCTCCATTCATTTTGTTGACTTTCCTGCTGCTGATCTCACAAAACCCGTTTTTTCTCTGCAGTGATCTTCTGGATTGTTGGTGGGTTGTTGGGGTTTTTTTTGTTATAATTACTCTGAATCAACCTCTGCTTCTGACGTCTTAAGGGTAATGGGAGTGTGTGAGTCTTATGAAATCTTATTTTGAGGGAATAAGTATCCTACTGGTCTATGGTTTACACACATTTGTCAAGTGGTAATAGTGGAGGTGCTTTGAATTCCTCCACTGCTGTAACCACTTTAAGCACCTGTTGGTTTGGATGTGTCTTTGATAAGACAGCTTCTTCTGCAACATATGTTCCCCAACATCTACAGTCTCTTGGTGAAAAGTGCCAGGACTTAGCTGCCTTTTAGCAGTTCCCTTTAAAGCTCTTCTGTCCAGCTGCACTTTAGATCTGAGGCCATGGGATGAGGTATGGTGGAAAGTGACCTTAAAGTTTCAAGGCTTCATTAAGAAACATCACCGCAGAACCTCCCCATTGACATTTTAGTTATATTAGCAAATAAAAGTTTGCAGTGGTGTCGCTCTGTTCAGAGACTAAGACAGAGAGCCTCCTTTTGAGTCAAAGCATGTGCTACACACAAGGGTACAAGTAGAAACAGGAAGCTATCAGTTTTTTTTTTTCTTGGTCAGAAATCATTGGGGAGTTACTGAAACTATGGTGTGGGGAACATGCTGCATAAACTAGTTCTGTTGGAGGAAGCTTAGCCACCCTGACAACTCCAAGCTTCAAACTGTGCTAGCTTCACAGTCAATTTTTGATTAAAATCAGCAATTGGCTTTTAGTTAGAGCTAAACTGAGCAGTGCAAGGCTGTGGGGAACCACTCTAGTTCAAAGCAGAGTCCTTCAAATGGCACTTTCCAGAGATTGTCAGCTGTGCTTTCCCTGTTTGCTGGCAGCTGTGGCTGCACAGACCACAAGGAGTACTCAATTATTTTGCTTCAGAGTAAACTCCTTGCTATAATGGTCAGGAAAGAACTCATCCCTCCCTGATGGTCATTTTTGCATCTTGTATGAATAATGATTTTTTGTTCTCTACTTTCTGTAGTATTGGGTATTTACTGGCCACAGCTGTGTGCAACTTGGTTTGAAAAAATAGTTCCTTAGCTTGCAGTGAAGAAAGTTTTTCTCTTTTTGTACCTGTTAAGAGCTTGGTCTTATAGTTCTGTCACAGTAAATATTTTGGGTATGGTTAGAAGCAGAGTACTGCAGAATGCAGAATATTTTAGCAGAGCACAAAACCCTGATCTCAGAGCTAGTGCTGGATGAGAGTTGCTCTGACCACAAACCGTAAAGAGTTATCAAATACTGTACTTGTGCTTATAAAGTGCTTATGTCACGGACTAATTAAAAAACTACCCAAACACACCTTCCAGGTCACTTTGTGAATAGGTTTTGTTTGTGGTGTTAAATGACTTTTGTTCCTTAGAGCATATTGCTAGTGCATTATTCCTCTAGTGCTGGTGCATTACGGGCTGTGCAGGGCTAGCCAGTATGGTCCTGGCTACTTACTGTCTGCTAAAATGCTTTAAATGACAGCACATTTTTTTCTGTCCTAAAGTCTTCCCAGTAAGACTTGTAACAGAGCAATCCCTGTTACAGCGACTGTTTTATGATAAGTTCTGTAGGGTTCTCCCAGTTGGAGAGTAGGCTGGCTGTCCTCAGAGGTGGTAGTTACTATCCTCAGCATTCTTTCCAGTATTAAGTATTTGATATACCATGTTTCTGACTTCATTTAATTGGTTTTGTTATATTTCAGGTATCACAGATGGCAAAGAAAACACTGGGTTTTTTCTCTACGTGAGTCCTGCCAGACTGCTGATTTAAGAGTTCTGGATTGTGGATGATTACCTCACTCCAGGTATTGTTTCTATGCGGGGCATACATGTATCTAGCAGATACTGTGTTTTTCCCCTTATGCATAATAATAGGTCATTTTAGCCAAATGATAAGGTTGAACATGATAAAGTTGCAGGGTGGAGATCAGAATGGTTCTCTGGAAAAAAGTCTCTTCAGCCATCAAATCAGATTAGTCCTGCAAATCAAGAACTAATGTATAAATCAATGTGGTGGATAATTTATTTCTCTGAATTTTGAAAGCACAGATTGCACAAGACAGTTCTGACCCCACCACCAACTGCATAGGCTGTGTCTTGTGACTGCATCCTGCTGAAGCACAGTATGACTTGCCAGGTCAGAGGCTACTGGTACACCAAACCCTTGACCTACAAAATCATCATCACTCTCACATCTGTGGAATCTTTTGTATTCTTCAAAAGACACATGCACAAATACCTTGACTTTCTGTTTCCTTGTTTGAATTTGAAAACATCCATATCAGCTGCAGTTGCTGCTGCTCTCCCTACCTACCATATTGAGCATATTGATGCAAACCATGGGAAACAAAGGTTTCTTATGTTTCATACACTTAGCTGTTCTGATAACCATGCAGAGCTGTGATTTAAAGTCAATGGATTAGGTCCAACAGCTGCTGGAGCTCCATTTCAGGACAAGGTTTTAGATTTATGTTTTAAATAATTGGAAGATATTTGCAATTAAATTACTGAGCTTTTTTTCATATTCTTCCATTTGTAAAGAACCATGCATTTTGTCTGGCCTTGATCAGATCTGGTTTAAAAAGACAAATAAATCCTGTCTCCCCTTTATTGATAGTGAAGCTACCTTCACTGACCTCCTACTGGAGCGTTTAGTGTATCCTGCTCTGTTTTGAGTGACTGGCAGTCAGTTTGAGGGGCTGCATAGGTCAGGGTTGACCTCAATAACAGACTGCCACATGATTTTGTCCGACAGTAACATGGAGTTAAAGTTAATTTTTTGTAACTGAAAATCAGCATGCCCATGTTGAGAATTATCAGTGCTTGTCAGAGTGCAGCACTCTAATTGAAGATGCTATAGCTTCTTTGTAGACCCTTGCTTTGGAAAACATCTCTGAATTCCTGAGCATCTTAGGACAGTTGCTGAGGCACTGTGTCACCAACATGCCTCTCCCCTGTGCATCATGCCCACAATAACTTGAACTTTGGTGGGAGAAGCCAGACTAAGGCTAAAGGGATGTCAGCTGAACTTCTTATGTCTGATTTTCAGTATCTACTCTTGCAGGAATTCCTGTTTTCTGCATGGAGTGTTAGTTATCTCTGCCAGCATAGTGTACTATGCCTTTGTATGTCTGTTTCTTTGCATGCTTTCCCTGGACAAGAAAACAAGTGGTTTTAATTGAAATGTCACTGAGATGGAATGTATGGGTTAGGTTGTTTTTTTTTCCTTAAAGCAGAACACCTACATGGTTTTCTAAAGCTAAAATTTAGACCAAAAATAAAACTCAGTGTGGCAACTTCATGCAGAGTAGGGCCCTTGAAATTCTAGGGAATAAACTGTTGCCTTCTAGCAGATAAGCCATTGTATTGCCTTGTTCAGAAAGACGTGCCCTCTGTTTGATCACAGAATCATAGAACAGTTTGTGTAGGATGGCACCTTAAAGATCATCTTGTTCCAACCCCCCTGCCATGGGCAGGGACACCTCCCACTAGACCAGATCTTTACACAAAGCAGAAGAGTAAAGCCCTGACATGAGGTCTGAGACCACATTTTTATGTGTGTGTGTTTTACTGTTCCCTGTCATTCACATAGCTTGATTGGCATTTTTTTCAACAGACTTCAGTGAACTTAGTTTTAAGCTTTTATATGAGAATTATGTGGCTATTCTGAGAGTGTAGGAGTGAGCAAGAAGTTTTATTTTAGCTCTCTCAGTGTCCACTCAATTGTGCCAGTGCTTTTAAAAGCCAGAATGTAGATTTAGGAGTGAATTAAACTGAACAGAACAAAGAGATTTGTGAAGTTGAGCCACAGTTTAATAAGAAGCTCTTACTGTCTTGGAAAAGGTGAGTGTTCAGTGTAAAAGTAAAATTTTATCTCTGTTGAAGTCAGTATCAGAGCTCCCACTGACCCCAGCATAGTCAAAATTTCACCTTCAGAAATAAGTTGTAGTCGGAAATGAAATGCACTGGAGCATACAAATCTGTATTATCATAGAGAATGCCCATGTAATTTAGTTTGTATCTTCTCTTCAAGGCCATTACAATTTTCTATCTCCTTTTACCTGTCCTCTGTGTACTTTTTTATAAAGGAATGAAGGACTGTTGCAGCACTTGCTGCAATAGGCATGCTACAAAGTGTAACAACTATACACTGTTGTGGTGAGGACTCCACAGAGACTGAAAGATTTTGGCAGAAGCAGGGTTAGTGAGGTGGTTTTATTGCTACTCCTACCGCAGCAAGTAAGCTGAACCACAGTATGGTAACTGTTTACAAGAGTGATGATTGTAACAGCAGCTGGCCAAACAAGGCACATGCATTCATAAAAGCTTTGTTTTATTAGTGGCGGAAGGACATAGCAGGTCACAAGGGCTTGATAAATGAAGGCAGAGGCTGCTTGTGTACTTACAGAGAATGTGGTTTAGTGACTGTGCTTGCACGTGTGCTAGCCACAGCTCAGACCAGTAAAAGCCTGTGGACCAGGAAAAGAACCGGAAGAACAAGGGTGTGTAACAAAAACAGCATTCAAAGGGACTGTCAGAACTGCATGCTTCACTGTGATCTGTCACTCTGTCACACTTCAGCCTCCGTAGTTGCTTGAGCTAAAGGGAGTTCCCCACCTGCTTTAAAGGTTTGAGAGGTCTGAAATGATCATGGCAAACACTGTGATTCACGAAAGTGGCCATGGCTGAAAAAGCACTCCCACAGGTTTCCTATTCCATCTGTCTCATCCTCTGCCTTCCACACAGGCCTTTCCTTATGCTGTCCTCTTCCCTGTGCTGTGTGGCCAAGCAGGGGATGGAAGAAATTGATTAGGATGAAAAATGGGTGGTTTTTTTAATTATTGCAGTTTATGTTTTAGTCTCATACAGCTCCCTGCAAGGGGATATATAAACACCTGGGCCAGGTATCATAGTGGAGATGGCAAGAAGGCAGGAACATGAAAGGGGAGGAGGTGAGACAGGACTGACTTTTCAGAAAAATATTGTAGCCGTACATACTCCTGTACAACTGTCAGTCTGTAGAGGGTCAAGACCTTAAATTCCTGGATGAGAGAGGAACAGAGGCTGAATTTCAGTGTAATCTAAACCATGCAGTTTTTGCAGTTTCTTTACTGTAGTTCTGAGCGATACTTACTTCAGTTCCTTAAACTTTGTGCTACAGTAAGGCTATGTTCCTGGCTGGATTGCCATGAATGCTGTTACAATATAAACTTGCAGTGAACATAAGTGTGTACCAGGGTATGCTCTGTATCTTACAGTGACCAGTGTACATTTCCATAGATTCAGATGAGGTCTAATTACATTTAACACTTGTAAAAGGCACTAGAATGATACTGGTTGAGAGGTGAGTCCTCTCTTAAAACACAAATGTTTATCTGCATGGTGAAAAGCATGCTTCATTTGGATTACTAAACATCATTTATCACCTAAGATTTGAGCAGTCATATCTGATTCTGCTGCTGTCAAACAGCTAATCTACTTCATTGTAGAAATAACTTTTGTTCAAGTCAACTTCTAATGGTTTGTTGTTCTAATTTTCCTAGGGAAAGCAGGACTTCTCCTTTTTGTAGTCTGTATAGAAGGGAAATTTGTTGAAAGTGGCGTTAAGTGGTTGTAAGTAAAGTGTTGGGATACTAAAATGCAATAGTTCTACCTAACATCACCTCTGAAATATGCTCATGACAAATCTGATAATATCATTAATGGTATTTGTCTAAAGAGGCCATTGCTACTTATTCACAACAAAGGGACTGACCCTATTCTTTAGCCATTTATTATTTTCGATTTTATCCCTATGAAAATCTCTGTATTTTGGCAGAATCATATAGCTTCATTTTATTCCCTTTGTCAAATGTTGCCATAATATTAGCATAGCAGAAGCTGATCAAATATAGTTATTGTTTGTCACGTTATGTAACTGTGTTCATTTTTAAAGTACCCAGTTTTATAGACAATTATCCATTGTATTTTACTTTTGTTTTCCAATCTTTTACCTAGGAAATGGTGTGGAGTTGTTATTAGTCAAAACAAAAAAATAATCAAAGGTCATTTATACTTCATTAAGCTTTGACACCTTGATTATGAAAATATTATTTGTGCTGCTTTCTGTGATCTTTTACAATTGTGGTTTTTATAAGTCTTGTGAAACCACTTGCTCCCTTTTTTTTTTCCCGTGCACAGTCAAAGCAAAGGTTAGTTATTGCATGTTCAATGAATGGATGTTGCTATATGTGAAAACCGTTTCTGGCCATGGGAAGGCTTTTTCCAGTCAGTGCTTTCCACCCGAGTACCTTAAGGCTGCAGTGTTGTTACTGTGGTTATTGGATAGGGATTAGTGTAAGGTAATCCTAGTAGCTTTAGAGGAAATGGAAGAACTTGGAGAAGCCCCAGGAATCCTTTCTTGGGGAGGATGTTAAGACAAATTCTGATTATTTTTTTTTCCCTAAAGTTTCTGGGACTTCTACCACAATAAATAAAAGCATATTCTTGTCCTGAAGCATCAGCAATCTTCCTTTCACTGGATGCTACCATTTACTATTGTTATTTTGTCTATTAATTGACATGCTCTAGGTTTCCTGTAAACAACACAGAAACCATGGACAAAGGCTGCAGTAGGATATTGTTGTCCTTAATAGTGATGTTCCTGCCTGAAAACTGTTGCTGTAGAAGCCATGGAGAAGCTATCCAAGCCAGCATCTGGGAAACTGAGACATTGTTTACACATATCTGTGTATACTTCTTTTAAGTCTTACAATAATAATCAGACACCCTTAATTCTGGGAGCTTAGCCTTTATGAAATTTGCAAGATTGTTGAGGTTAGGATAAAATCTAGAAAAAGATAACACTGACCCTCAGAACCTCGTCCCTGTGTTTGTATGCTGCTTTAGAGAGACATTTTCTCAGAAACGTAAATTTGGTCTTGTCTTTTTTGCTTTCCCTTTCAACTCTGGCAAATCTTATGGCAAATCTTAATCTTTTTGAGTACAAGTAAGGGGAGAGGTTTTTGCCTATGAAGAATGTCTTCTCATATCACAAAGGTTTTTCACTATAAATAGAAATAATTGCACAACTTTTTTTTTCTTGTGAGAGGTGCACAAATTTAAGTATGTAAATAGATACAAGAAACGTTATTATTGCTACTCGGCTGATTTTTACTTTGTAAATAGGAAAAGTGTTTTCAGATTACAGGACAGGCCTTTCCTTACTGACTCACTCTTCGTACGTCAGTGTGTTAAACAGAGAACCTGTTTATTGTATAGTCTAATACTGGCTGTCAGACATGAGCCTGGAAGCAGAAAAAGTGTATATTTGCTCAATCAAAATGGAACATAGTATGTGTATGTGCCTCCATATAATGTATTTGCTGTAGTAGCTGTAGTAAAATGGCCTTTATATGGACAAACTTCATATAAGTTTGGCTTGTATGAAGCCAAACATGAGAAATCTACCAAGTGTTTGACCTTAATGAGATTTGGATCAAATGTGTGCTCTCCTTCAAACTTCAACTGGCTTTGGATCAGAGTGTACTAGTGCTCAAAATGGAGATGTATTTTGTAAAGAAAAATGTAAAAATAATCTGATGCAGACTTGGTTTTCAGACAGCATCTATGTGTTTGGTGCTGGAGAAGTCATGAATCCTCACTGTCTTGGTTAATAAAATTGGAATTATACCAGCTACCTTCTCAGCAGCCCTCTAAAGCTTGCGTAATGCTCACTAGAGTGCTTTGATGAAAGCTCTGTGTCTATGAACAATGTGTCATTTAACATTCTTATTACCTGTGATTTTAATAGAAAGTATATGACTAAATGATATAGCGTGTTTTTAACTTAGCAGTGACTCAGACATGGTGGTGATTGTGGTGTGTGGTTTGTTGTGGGTGGTTTTTTTAGTGGTGTCTGCATGGGTAGGACTGGTTTATTAGTTACATATGTTGCCTTGGTGGTGTGGTTTTGGCCAAATGGACCACTGGGAATGACAGTGCCCCCCTCATCTCATCCCTGCCAAAGAGGAGACGAGGAGATAAAGAGATTTATGAGTTTAGAAAAAACTAAACTACTTTAATGAAAATATTAAAAAATACTGAAAATAATAATAAAATAAAAATAAAAAACTGTATATAATATATACAAAACCATATCAAGCTCTCAGGATGACAGTCACATCACCGGCAGGCACTGGGGAAGTCCCAGAATGGACTCAGCAACAGGTGGGAACTGGCTTCCAGCTCTGGAGTCGGGAATGCTCGGATCAGGATCAAAGGCAAAAGAACAGACAGGGTCCTCCTCGGATATTGGCCATTGAAGAAAGAGAGTTGACCCTTTGATCCCTCAGCTTTTATACTGAGTGTGGTGCAGATGGGATGGAATACCCTCTTGGTCAATTTTGGGTCACCTGTCCTGTCCCGTCCCCTCCTCCCTGCACGTGTGACCCCCCTACTCTTTTCTGCTTCCAAACCTTCATATGGGAAAATAATGAAGTTAGCTGACCTTGGTTGGTATAGTAATAAGGAAGAGCCTCTCTGCATACCGTTTCTTGGTATAATCAAGTCTAATCACTCTGAGAGCGAACAGTTTCTGAACAACATGCTAGTAATTTCATCATTTAGTTAGTTAGAAGAGGCCTAGCTGAAAAGTACTGAACATCTGCTTTATCTCAATCCAGGACAACTATGTACTGTTTACAGAGGGTTGAAGGAAAACCATGCTCTGAAAGTCATCAAGAGCAGATATGTTTTAGAAACTCCAGCAGTTCTCATTTGCCTGGAAAGTATGACAATGTATCTGTGAAGTGATTGTGGGCCAGCAGCTGTGTAAATCGATGTGCATGTTGTGGTAAAGGTTTCAAAAATGGTTCTTCCATTTTCTAAATTATTCAGATGATTAAGTGTCCTTGAAAAGAGGTAGACCAAACTGCAAACAGTTTTCTTTCCTAGTTACACAAAATGTTAGGGACAAGTATGAACAACACATATTTCTCACAGCACCCTTCTTTAGCTTCATGGGAGGAGTTCTGGTAGTAAAAAGGAAAGAAATTATTAATTTTGCATGATGATTAAAAATTTCTGAGTTTCTGCAAAGCATTTAGAAATGCCTGGAAGATAATACCAGCATGGCACAGATGGGGTTTCTGTGGAAGGGTGGAAGAATGATCTCTTCATGGGCAAACTTGTATTCAAGTAACCGATTTAGAAATGTTTATAAAAATTCATAAAGGAGCTACCCTAAACTGATGGATGGGTCCAAATGTGATCAAGATAGGATCAGGTGGAGAAGATAAATACATCTACAGTCTGGAGTGAAGGCTGATCTTTTGATTTTTGCAATAGCTTGCCACCTGTTGACTCAGAAATGTACACTGCTTAAGGCAAATGACTAACAGGAATTTGAACTGGACCTGTTACATGTTTCCAAGATTTTGTGGATCAGGTATTATTGTTTGCAGATGTGACTTGTTACTGGCTGTTGCAAAAGAAAAAATCTATTTAATATTGCTCTTTGAAACACCAACACCTACAAGGCATGTCCACCTCAGAGTAAGAGTTCGTTCACAGTAGCACCAGCAGCTCATCTCCAGGACTATGTGAGAAGGCTGTATCCTCACCATACTGGCAATCAGCTCTTACCACCTTGAAAAACTGAGAGGTAAAAGTATGTTAAAAAAATACCATTTTATTAGTGGAATAATAAATTGTTCCCAACACAAAGATGATGATATTGCCTTGCCATGTTGAAGTAACATTGTTTTGTCTCCATAGTGTGCAAAGTGCATATGCATTAATATATGGTGACAGTGAACAAAGGGCAAAGTTCTGCTGCTGCTCCAGCAATTCTGCAGAATGACTCATTATGTGATATATCATACATGTAGCTACTCTAATACATATGTAATTATAAAATTATTGATTCTTACAGTAAGTTGCTCCTTACCGTTCTTCACAAAAGGCATAAATGGAATTGGGGGGCTTTGTTCACCCACACACCATTTGGAGACTTATTTTAATGAAGACATAATGAAGCAGAACACTTTCTTGATAGAAGATAATGATAGCAAATGACAAAATCATTTTAAATCTCAAGTCTCTTGCTAACACATTGAAATGGATGAGTGGGTGAACACTAATTCAGAGAACATGGAGCAAGTTCGAGAAAATAGGTTAACTTAAGTATCCAAAGATCTGGAGGGTGAAGTGAAGAAAGCCATTCAGAATTATTGGCTAAGCAGCTCTCAAAAATGAGTTACAGGCACATGATCTGGCCTTTTGGTTTATTTCAAGAACTTGAAAATGCTCGTTGCCCTTGATGTCCTTTCTAGCCAGAGCTAAACAATCATTGCATTGCCAATTTGTCATCAAGAGCTTTATCACAATGATGTACTTTAAAAATGAAGAATATACTTTTAAAAGGGTAAAATCTATTTTAGAAGGTAAAATCTCTCACTAGATAAGAATAAAGAGCTGTAAAAAGGTCATGAAGCCCTGTGAAACTAGAGAATTGGTATAAACAATAAATGCCCTGCTGATATATCTACCCTTGAAGAAGAACAGAAGGCTGATAATAAGGAACATCCCACAGCAGAAGGCACCAAAACCAGCTGAGAACCAGACAATTACTGTATAAGGCATGAAGTCAACAAAAATTTGTAGTAAGTGGGGGAAAGGTAAAGGTGGCAGTGGGAGACCTCGACCACCAACTCAATTGGAGACTGAACTGGACTACCCCTTGCCCCATGGTACTGGAGCATGCACACATCAGTTAAAGGACTTTGTAACTTTAAAAGAAAGTGAGAGACTGTAGTAACCAATAGAAATTGTTAAGAAAAGGTACTAACCAATAATTATAAGTAAGGTTGTGTATTTCTGTGCTTTGAACCATATAAATATTCCTAAGAGTTTTTAGGCTGGGGTGGTAACTTTGTGGGTTACCGCCAAGCACCCATTTCTGCATAAATGAAATAAATTGACAATACCCCTGCTCTGTGTATATACTGGTGTCTGCACACTGGGTAAATGACCCCTCTTTGGGACAACAAGGAGGAGTATCAGGAGGCTATGTCTTAGCCTCAGCTGTTTCAGTTGTCTGCACACATTAGGCTGATTCTAGCCCAAAAGAGTGTGAAGAAAATGTTGAAAAATGTAACAGTAATGCACTGTAAAGCTCTGAAGGCAAGCAGAACTCTTTCTTTATAATTTTTAAAAATCTCATTTTGTTTAAGCCAGCTGCACCATTTTCTAGGGAATGACTCGTGATTTTTTAACACATTTAGTTGTCAGTCCTGTTCCATACACATCTGGGGGATTGTAGCTATTCTTGACAGTCTTATTTTGTAGATTGTAAAGTCTTTGTGATAGGGGCATCGCTTCAGTCTGTATTTAAATATTGCTTTTTTCTAACAGAGTCCTGCTCCACAACTGGGTCTTGGGGCACTTTCTTAACCTATGTTTAAAAATAACAGTAATAACAACAACAATAATAACAGCAATATCTAAATAATAATCAGGGGAACAACATTGGCAGTGGTCTGTATGCCTCAAGTACCTTACCTATTCAGTATTATCAACATAAGAAATTGGAGGGAAGGAGAGAAAACCCTAATTCCTGAAATTATTTTGCAGACATTATTTGTCTTTGAAAGGGATAACATTTTATGGCAGGCAGTTTGGGCTGCAGTACGGAGAAAAATATACAACTGGCATTGTTGTTGGAATAGACAAGTACTGACTAATGGCAGAGGTCAGGAAATCAGAACACAAATGTGGATTTGGAGAAAAAAATGGAGAGCAGAAGAAAAATGCCAAATTCATCCAGGAATACTGGGATTGTAGCTTTTGCTAGCAAAATCGTGTTGCAATTCAGTGCACACTTTTACTTTTGTAATCTCAGAAAATATACACCTGTAATGGCCCAATTGTAACTGACAGAAACTTAGGAGATTTGGGGAAAATTGTGTAATTAGCTTCTGACAATTAACTTATGCAGCATACTCAGTACTATGCTTGCTGCTGGGGTTACTATGGATCTTCAAAATTTAGGATTATATGTGGAGTGTAGGAAGTTGCATTGGAGCTGTGCCATTGAGTCATATGTGTTCACATTTTTCAGAAAGACTGAGAAACCAAGTATGTCTAGAAAGATTAGTAAAGCAGGGCAAAAGCTTAATGTGTTACCTGGCAGCTAGGGTCATATAGGAATTGAAACCACCCTGTCTAATGGGGCTACACGAGTGGAAAGCCAAGAGGTTGTTTTTCTTTTCTTTTGTTACTGGGGGAGGACTGAAGCAGATTTTTCCTTTGACATTTCTTCATTAAAATGTTTTTTTGTGATCCTGTGTTATCTGGTGATGGATACAAATATTACACTTTCACTGCACACCATGGGGCTCCAGGGTATGACTGTGACTCTGGAACTGATGGGGAAACAGGTATGGCAGAAAGAAGGGAGGTAGACAAGAAGCAGCAGCAGATTAGCTTTTCCATCTTAAGAAAAGACCTCTGCCCTCCTCTGGAGACTTCTGAAACTTGATGGGTGTTTCTACCCTCCCATAGCTATAAAGGATTGCTGATGGAAGGTAAACCTGACCCTGTTGTTCTGTGTATCCTTTCTCTAAGCTTTGAAACTCCTTCTGAGAGAGAATTTCTGTAGGATCTGGGGGACAAAAGCCAACAAAAGATATATCATCACAGGACGAACAGGGTGACTGCTGTGTGTTTCCACAAACTTAGATGAAGGAGTGGATGCCAAATTACAGCCCTCCCTGAGTTGCAATGAAATGAACACCAGCAGCTCTAGCTGTACGGAAATAGCTGATATGTGAAAACTTCCCATGTTTTGGAAGCAGTATTACCTTGAGACTTGATGTTTAGCCACTGAGCTTTGGTTCAGCAACACTGAAAGTCATAGGACAAATTTTTATGGTTGTAGGAAAACTTTAAATGGCAAGCATCTGTCTCAGTGCCTTAGCTGCAGAAGAAGCCTGCTAAGGAACAAGGAGGAGAAATGAATGCAGTGCAGTGCAGAAGAGCCTGCTGAATGCTTCATCAGTGTGGTAAGTAAATCTTACACACAGCTGTTAGTATTAAAGAGGCTATATTTTAGTGCAAATTATGCAAGCAGTTTGGTACAGGTTGTTGTTTCAGTATATCATGGGAGGGATGTTGTTGATAGTGGCTCACAGGACACATGGGAATTACTGCAATTCTTACCATCTTCTATCTTGTAACTATTTCAATCCTGTTTATGCCTTTTAGTGCTTCAGCTATTAGGCCTGTAAAATGAGGATGATGATGCCTGCTTCACAACAGAGGTCCACATAACACTGGTAAGGAAACACTGCAGGAGGTAAGGTTTTCTATTTTATTAGTTAGAGAAGCCAAAGCAGAAATCTTGAGGCTTTGCCTTAGGGCTTTAGTCTACCTGGTAATTAGCTTCTAAGAAATCCTTTAGCTAGAGATCATTCAACTACAAAGTAAGAAATAGAAAGAA
The DNA here is from genome assembly GCA_026413425.1 of Tringa solitaria. NCBI lineage: Eukaryota > Metazoa > Chordata > Aves > Charadriiformes > Scolopacidae > Tringa > Tringa solitaria. The sequence continues at coordinate 68,285,590 of JAOXJM010000019.1, forward strand.
AAACACCTTTTTATTTTTTGAAGTGTTAAAATATGAGTTTTTTAACATCACGTTGTCATGGAAATGCTGCTGGACTTGAAACAGCTGACTTCTCTAGCCAGACAGAAACCTGTAGTCACCTGCAGCAAGTAGGACTTCAACCTATACTTTTAGCAAGCTTTATAATTAAGTTTGTCCATGGCATGTTAAGCATATTTTCACAGTTCTGGCAGAAATGTCCTGTGAGAACAAATAAATCTCTCTGAAAATAGCCTTTAGAGAGGCAAAAGGCTTCTGAGAAGTAACAGTGAAAACTCTTTGTCATTCAAAAAGACATAAAGTCCCTCCATGCATCAGAACTTAACTGCAGTACAGCAAATTTGCATGGTAAGGCTTTCAAGTGACTGAAATACAGAAGTATTTTAACCAGTGAGTAGCTTATTTTGTCCTGGGCTGCTTGAAAGTGACCCTGCGCTGCTGCTCAGTGTCAGTGCAGCTAGCTCAGAAGCCCACAGAAGGCAGCCCCTTCCCATGGGAGCAGAAGAAAGTATTCAAGAAACTTTCTGCAACTTTTCCTTTATGTGTATATAAATTCATGTATGTGTGTGTGTGTATGCTGCAGTGAATGCTGAACTCTGCTCCTCCCTCCCCTCCTCAGCCCTATTTGTGAGGAGACCTCTGTGCCAGCATGTCCCCCTATTTTTGTTCTCTTTTCACCTGCTAAAAACCAGAGTCGGACATGGGACCCAACATGAACCAGAGTACCATCTTTCAAGATAATAGATTCAGTTGTAGGTTTGCTTCAAAATTATCACAGAGGTGTCTGCAGCTCTCCAGGTTCTCTGGATCTGGTGACCACATAAAGATATGACCATGGCAGTAGTCTCTCATATTCTCATGGAATCAACCAACAGGAAGAAATAGAACGTGTTCTTTGTCAAAGCAGGAGTCACATCACAGGAATCATGTTGTTGTAAAGTCCTCACACAGTCAGCTGATATTGGGGAACTCCGTTTCATCTAATGTGTCTGCGCAGTGTTCCAGTTGCACCAGTCTAAGGAAACCCTGATTAACCTTCAATGCTGTTATTTTCATATTAAGTCCACCTGTTTTCTTGAAGGTAAAAGTAAATTCTTCATTGCAAATGAAAATCTAATGTCAGGGATAGAGCCTGATGTAGCACTGAATTGCCTAATCTCAAATTTTGTGAATGTGAAGGTCAACAGTAGGATCTTGGAACAGACCTTATTATCAGCTCTACTGTGACACCAAGGACAAGCCACTGAATCATGTATAAGTTTGTTTGGAAGAGGCTGTATGTTTAAAAATAACCAGCTAACAATTTCTTATGTCGTGGCGAATGAATATGTGGATAATTTGGGGCTGATAATCCTTTCTACTGGCTTGTTACATTACCTTTACAGGAAGGTAAGGAGGAAATTCTGGTACATATGGGGAGATGTTTCTTCAGTAAAATTACTTTCAGTGGTGGATTGGTCACTTGGTTTTTAGATCCAGTGGCACTACAGGTGATCACAAGTTGCAAGAAACTGCAAAGAATTCAACCTTGACAAAACAAGGCAGAAAATCTGAAAACATGGGATTTCTGAGTGTATATTCCTGAGAGAAAAATTGAATATGCTGGACTAAAAGAATCATTTGATACCTTAATATACCAATATTACTAGTGAAATTATCCTAACTGGCCAATTTGCAAGAGCTCTTCATTTAATGAAATGCCTACTGGATGGAGTAAACAACCATAATTTTCTTGGGGTTTTTTTTAGTTGTGGGGTTTTTTTGTTGTTTTGATTATGGATGGGTTTTTTGTTGCCTAGGTTTTTCTCAGTTTGAAAAAGAAAACATTAAATATCCACTCGAGGTCATTTTTTTGTCAAGGAGATTTGCAATTAATTGCTTAAAGTGTTTTTCCAATTACTATTATATGTCACTTTAGTAGTGAGTATGATGCTGGGAGTTTGTTTTTGCAGTCTTTCTGGAAGACTGCTGTGGTTTTGACCGAATTGACCAACCAGAACAACAGATGGCTTCTTCCTCTCCCCTCCCCCCTAAGGAAATGAAAGGAGAGGAATGGGGGGAAAAAAAGTAATAAAAAAGATTTTAGAAAAAAACTAAACTACTTCAATGAAAATATAAATAAATAATGAAATTATTATTATTATTATTAATAATAATAGTAATAACAATAACAACAACAATAATAACAATAATAAAAGGGGAAAAAAAAGTATACAGTATATACAAAACCGTATCAAGCTCC
>JAOXJM010000019.1:68295191-68309613 GCA_026413425.1 Tringa solitaria
TCTCAATGAGCCTTGCTAACTCCTGGCCCAATGTCCTTTTTCCCCTTTGGCTAAGACTTTCCCCACCTGCTTTAGGTGGGGAAAGAGGCAGTAACTACCTTACTTTAACCTGGACTTTGACAGCACAGCAAGAAGGAGAAGGATTTCAAAGGCAGCAGAATCATATACATAAAAGTGTAATGTAAAATGGGCTTGATTTCTCAAGCATTTGTTGTTTTCTGATTCTTCAGGGTGAATGATTTTTGAAATTAAAGGTGGTTGAAGGTGCGGTGAAGTATGTGATTTTGCTTTCATTGGTATTTCTGCAAGCTTTTGTTATATCACCTTTCCATCTTGGAGTATTCCAATGACACTTTGTGCTCTTGCAGTTTGCATATGCAGAAAATGTCTGTCTGCAAGCATGGGGAGCAGGTAACGGCTGGCATGTTGATGAGCTCTACTTAACCAGAAATAATCTATAACACACAAGGTTTTAGATCTAGGTGCTCCCCCCTTATGTTTTTTTTAAGGTACATCTGGAGAAACTTTTATCCTGAAGGTTTACCTATTGTAAGCCTAAGAACTGAATCAGTAACTACCCTCAATCTACTGTTTCTCTTTTCCCAACAGCTTCTGCTGTTGTAGATTAAATCAAATCTGAAAAAAATGAGGAAGGGGAAAGACCTGTGGTCTCTAGAATGGGAGTGGATTCTGATACAAGACAGAACAGGAGTGCTTGATATCTGTGAAAAATCCTCATCTCACTCTGAATTGACCCAAAGGAAGACGAAGAGTCTGCTTGAGCCTTCGTGGAGTGGTGGACTGTGTCATGGTTCTATTACAGACCTGTATTATAGACCTAGACAGTCCCATAAAGAGATTTTATAGATACCTTTTGGGGCATTACTCCATAGAGCAGCTCTTGAATCCACATCCCACCTCCCCTTCTCTTGAGTCTTTGTTGCAGATAACCATAGTGGTCACCTGCACAGTTCTCAGTATCTTTTTGATTTACTGATTTGTGGCGTGAAACTGTTGGTAAAGTTGCTTGGGAGGACCTTAGATCTTACAATTCAGAAACAGATGCACACTGCATTGAATTTTGCATTCTGGGTACCCCTCTCTCAGCAAATCCCTACTTAGGCACCCAGAACGGCCAAAGGGAAGTTTGTTCCTGGGGTCTGTTTAACCGGCCTGCTCCTGGGCAAGTTACATTTCTTTCAAGGGAATCTTTCTGATTCATTTGCATATCAATCCCCTATCTGTAAAATGGTGATGATTCTATCAACCAGTTTGTCTGAGTACTGCTGTTGAATGAAATACAGTCACTCACCATGTATATTGTTACATATTTTGCTTTTCACGTTTGTTCCTGTGTTGGGTACTGCTTGCTCCTACCTGTTCTGCAGCAGCCTTTGGTCAGATGTACCATAGGCTTAGTATTAATGCAAACCTCTATTTTCATTCAGAGAAATTTACAGTGGTGAAAATGATGACTGTTCAATCTTCAAAGAGTTGCTATAGATCTTGAAAAATGATATACACAGATGTGAAACACAACAGGCTTAAATATGTCCTTACAAATAATACAATAGTTTTGAAGCATCGAGTGGCTGTAACTTAAAAAGATTAATTTATTGCTTTGAATCTTTGTAGCATATGGTCTGCAGAGAATAGTTCTGGAAAAAATGTATGTCCAGTGAATGGGGTTTGGGCTGACATTTCAATTATCAAGTGAGTTTGGTTACAAGATCCAGAGTGGGATTCACAGGAGCTGCACACAGAAGTGTGAATACGTTTTTCTCAGCTTAATCCTATTAAACTTGTCCTCTTCCATTTGACATATCTCATGCAAACTATCTAAAAAGGAATTTCAAGAACTGTGACTAAGTGCAGCTTTCATTGAGGAGCTATTTTCAAGGACAATAATTTAAAGAGAGGGATAGCCAGGCTTGGTGGACTTTTTTTATGTGTTGTTGTTTCTCTGTGGTTTAAAAAAAGCCATGAATGCAGTTGAGTTATAAATTGTAATGAATGTTATATTTAACCCTCTCAGTGTTTACATTGGCATGATGACCTTGACCACTTACCAGTTGCTGAACTTCCTGTGGTCTGGTGCTATTTACTCTGCTTTCTCCACTGATTCAGTTCTACTAATTTGCTGCTAAAGAGCCTCTTCCTCCAGCCACTCTCCTACTAATACTGATCTGGTTGGCAGGAGAGAAGGAAGCCAATATGGGAACAGAAGAGCTGTCAATAGTTGTGTGCAGGTGACAAAAACAGGTGTTGAACAAAGGACTACTTTGTATAGCAAAGCTTTAAGGACTGTCTATAGAAAATTGCCTCACAGCCTGTAGATTTTAGACATTATAATTTAATTATTCTTATTTCCATTATTCGCAATTTCCTTTATCCATTTTAAGTGGATTTAAAGCACATAAGAAGCAACAGTTCTGGAAACAAGTTCTCAGTATTAGCCACATATATACTCTGGCCTGTCTCAGCTCTCACTGAGTGGGAATGTAGGAGCAGAACAGACGAGAGTTCACTCTGCATGCCTGCTCAGGCCACTCTGGTGAAGCTATCCTTATCAGTCCCCAGCATGGATTTTTGTAGTGTGCTGAAGTTTTAGTTAGCTTTAGGGTAAACTGTTTTTCTTCAGTAAATACTAGGTGCTCTTGCAGGCATCTAGTAGTCTTACTGTTTAAACACTTTTCAAGGGATACATTTCCCAGGCTCATATGGACAATTTAAATACTCCATAACCTCAAAAGTACCTTCACGCTCCCCACACTCCATACTTTTTTTATTTCTGTGCTAATCATTTGGAGTGAGAAGCAGCAGATCCTTGGGACAGCTGCAGTTTTTGGTGAACTGCAATTGTCAGTTTTCACCATATGTGTTTGGGCAGTGTCAAAACAGGAGCTAAGAAAGCAAGTAGCTTTCTATTGCTGTGCTGCCTTCAGGCCCTGATTCCCAAACAAGTCCAATTCAGTTGCCTTAGGTTTTTTGTCTTCCCGATTGCAGCCTTAAACTGGGAGTAATTTTGGCTTGTTTGGACTTTCAGTGAATAGAATGTTCTTTTCTGTTGTAACACTCACTGGGAAAGATACCCAGATATTTAAGGCCACGGGGGATTATTTCATTTATTCTAATCTGACCTTGAGCATAACACAGGCCGGAGAACAACCACGAGATTTCTTTATGAGGTCCATAGTTTGAAGTGAGAAGACAGAGAGTTCTGCTGAAATAAACAAGAACACAAACTTCTTTTCTGAGCTTACATAATAAAAAACTTTTCCCGATGAGGACAATAAAGCAGTTGAGAGGGGGCCAAGAGAGGTTGTGCTGTCTTCATCCTTCAGGTTTTTCAAGATCAGGCTGGATAAGGCCTGAGCAACCTTATCTGATGTCTATATGAAGCAGAAAGCTGGGATGCAGACCTCCCAAAATCTGAGCCAGCCTGAATTGTCCTGCTATTCTTAATTCAGATTACAGCACTGACAGACCGCTTCTGGAACAAGAGCTAAATTGATTAGAAATTGATTAAGCAGTTTAAAAAACTGCAATTTGGCATTTAATGGAAGTACAAAATCGCTTTTAAGCTATGAGAGGTTTTGTAGAGGAGGATTTCAAAGGTTATTAAGTTACTGTAATCGAATAGCCTAGTTATGGCTGATCAAAATGATCATACTTTTAAAGTGTTTAAAGCCTAGGACTTCAGCTGAAAAACCAATGTATTTTTAGAAAGGTCCGTGCTTAACTAGGAAACTTTGCTAGCAGCAGTTTCAGAGTTTTTGCACAGAGCATGTGTATGATGCTACTTCCAAAAGAGGAGCCCAATATGTCATTACAATGCATTTACAAAAGCAGACCAAGACTCTGGAGGACTGTTGTGGATGTGATTCAAAACAATCACTAAATCAAGAACTAAACTTTTTCGATTCTTTCTTAATGATACTGTGGTAGAATTTTTCTGGTTCTCTGGCCAGTAATAATAGTTGCCACTTGGGGCACTCTTCTGCAGGGGCAGGGGAGCAGCTGACTGGTGGGTGTGAACAGAGACTCCTCAGCTGCTTTTACTGACCAAAGGCCTCTTCACCATACAGCCTCTAGAAATGTGGGGAGAATGTTTGACATCACTGACTTTGTCTTACAACTGTCTGTGTCTTATTACTCTTCCAAAGTATGTGGAGGTGTGGGCAAAGTGGCATTTGCTGACATTTGCTGCGTATACTTTTTATTCGTTATTTGTAGCCATTGCAATTGCATCATCTAGGAACTGCCATCGCTTCATGCACACCTGCCTTGCAATAAAAAATGTGCAATCTCTACAGCTGGCTTGTCTCCTTCATTTTAAGACAAAGCTTTGCCAGGGGCTGAAAGGAGGGGTCAGATATCATTCAGTCACCCAGGGGTGGATGCATATAGGTGTAGGCTACCAGCTGAAGACTGTTGTAAATTCCAAGCAATCCTTTTTGCTTGATCTTTACACCTGTCACACCAATACTGGATTTGGGCTAAAGAAGAATTTTGTTTTCTAAAGCTTATTTTTTCACTGCTGATGCCCTTTCTTGTCTATTCTTGAGCATGGATGTGCTTGCCAAGAGCTTTGAGTTAATCTCTTGTGCAAATGAAATAAAGTTCCGCAAGAAATAGACTATTGTATGGTTGTAGCTTTCCTCTAGTCACTGAACTTTGTGAATTGTGTGCCTATATGTATGTTACAGCAAAGTTAGAGCTGCAGCACAGCTATCATCTTAGTAAGTTTTGTGTCTTGAAGTATGTGTGCTTGGGAAATATCAGGCAAATATTTTACAGCCAGATTATATGTCAGAGCTTCCTCTTTCTCTCTCCTTCTTCCTGTTCCTGTGTTTTGGAATCTAGAAGATGCTTCAGGGTAAGCTAAGCTGCTTGAGAAATCAGTCCACAAACCTAGTAGGCTTGAAGAGTACCATCAAAGAAGACTGGTAAAATTTTGTGTTGGCCTCATCTATATGGGAGTGATGCAGTTTACTAGATAGCTATCTATCTGGCCTTCTTAGCATTGCATTACTTTCTTGCTGAGTGATTATACTTTGGAGCAATTTGATTCCCTGTTTTTGTATGGTGTCTAAAAGGGCTTCATTTGTCTAGGCATTTTTCTTATACACGAAAAGGGACTGAAGCATAGGAGTACTCTAGAGAATCCTCAAGCCCAGTCATTGTTGGCAGACAATTGACTGCTCCCAAAGCTATCCTCCCCAGACCTTGTCCCCAGTGTACCCTCCTCACCTGATGCTAGATGTGCCATCTGAGGAACATACAGGTCTGCCTACAGCTCAGACATATAAATGAACCTGTTCTTCAGTCTAGTTCTGATAATAATAGAAAATATGTGCAGTAGAAAGTAAGTGCAAATTCTTTAGTATAATTTGCTTTTCCATGAGAAGGATTTGCCACTGCTGATACGAAGGAATGCTGCTCATCTAGAGTACACATATTAGAAGTCTGATGCCTCATATGCTAGGTTTTCTGTGTTATGGGAATCATTAAAGGTTACAAATCACTTTTTCTAACACACAGAAAAGCAGGTCTCAGCAGATTGCTTCTTCCATTCTCTGTGCTACAGAAACTTAAAAAAAAAAAAAAGGAATAAAAACTTGAGTGGTAGCATGAGTGGTGGAGGGAAAGGTCATGAAGAGAGGGATATTAACTGGCTCTGCAAAGGCTGAAAGGTTTCGGGATCTCTGCTCACTCTGGTACTGCTTTAGGAGGAGGAAAGAGGTATAGAACACCTGCAAGAAGTGGTGTCCCATGTAGCTACTGGAGTGGTCTGTCCTGTACTTGGAGGGTCCCTTATTCTTAAGGAATTTAGCTCTCCAGAGCATTGCGATTACATACAATGTGGGACATCACTTGAATTAGTCTCCCAGAGGATCTGCTTCTCCACAACAATAACATCTAACTGAGCCTGTGACCTCTTCTCTTTAGTACCTTCACAGCACAGCTGATGATTGTAGTGTGTTACTTTTATGGCATCCTAGGGCTGAGCTTGTGCCCAACGCAGAAGGGTGGAAAATGCGATACCTTGAACATGCTTTGCCTTGGAAAGTAGGTTTGTGTGAACTGAGTAGTCTGCATTCCACAGTGTTGTGTGCGTTCCTTTCCCTGATGAACAAAGAGAATAGCTCCTCATTGGAAACCTTATAGAACAGACTTTGTCTGATATACTGAAAAGCAGAGTATGTGCAGGAGTAGCATTTACAGATCATAATGACTTTCCTGGTTAAGTTTTTGGAACCCAGATGAAATAAGATTCTCAAGTATCGGCTTTCTTAGTGGCTAATTTTGGCCTATGTTTAGTTTGCCAAACGCGAGTTGTTATTTAAGCTCAGAAATATTGTAGAAAATTCATGGTAGTCTCTACTCCCACAGAGTATTTTCGTCCTTAAGGTCAATCTTTTTGGGATAATGCTGGTACTTTTAGGGCATGTTTTATGCAGAACCTAGCTAAGGAAAGAGAAATATGTCAGTGGAGTCTTCAGCTGCCCTAGGCATATACTAACAGTCATCAGAATAAAGTGTGGTCAAAAAGGTATGCAAATAAAATAATCTAGTCCTGTTGAAAGTACAAGATCAGTTTAACTTCACTGTGGAATGGCTGGAGTGCTACCGTGGTACAATTCAAACTTCTGGAAAGTCTAACTTCAGTCAGAGGTATATGCACCAATACTGCCTTTAGCTTTGGCCATCTTTCAAATAGAATTTTTGCCTTCTAGATTCACATAGAGTATGTAAATAGAGCAAAATTAGAAACCTTAACAGAGGAAAACTCGTTTGTTTCTTTTAAATTAGGTCCTTGTGTCTTTTTTAGATATTTTTTGCAGGAAAGTCAAATATGTTTCTTCATTTTATCTTTTGTGATGAGCAAGGCATTTTTAAATGGGTAGTTGTTTTCCTGTCAAAAATTAGTTTTGACCATGGAATTGTCTGCATTAGCCAGTCGTGCTCTAATATTCCCAAACTATGTTTTCTGCAATCTCCTTGCTAGTGGAAACTTCAAAAAGTAAGCAGCACAGAAGTTTTTGAAGTGTATTTGTGTGTATAGATCCACACTGAGTGGTAGAAAATATAGTAACTGAAAACATTTGAACAATCAGAACAAAAATGGATATTTGTCAGCTTATGCCCCATGTTTCAGTGGAGTCTGTGTGCTTGGATTCTAACACTCCCAGCTGTTCCTCTCTGGGTGACTGCCTTACTTCAGGAAAATTTAAACAAAAATTAAAAGCTTTGGTAGGTTGTGTGCTTCTGTGTGCTTCTATGGTTCTATCCAAGCAGGGATAAAATGCTTTCATACATCTTTGTTAACGTCCTGAAGAAATCCAAGCAGAAGTCATTGAGTACTGGCTGCTGGCTTTCCACAACTGCAGTGCAAACACCTTTATAAATATGACCAACACAAGGCATGCCTGCAGGTGGTGAGTGAAGGGTTTTTTTTCCTTGGTAATTGGAACTGTGTTTTTCAGTCCACTGGTGAACGCAAGCATGTCTGTCTATGTGGCTTGCTTGCTTGCTCCTAAAACAACTGTCCTGTGGCTGTACATGTGATATGCACCACTTCACATGTTCATGGTTTTTAAGCACTGTAAAACTCCATCAAGCCTCCCATCTGCCCTCAAGATACCTCTACACACCACTGTAAACCCTGCAAAAATCCACTTATTATTTGACTGTTGGAATTGCACAGATGTACCACAGAAGCTGGAATTTCATTGATGTTCTCTTTCATTCTCCTCTTAATATATGTACCTGCTGGCATAATTAACTTTTTTTTTCCCCTGTAAGCTGGGCAGTTTTTACTGGAACCTATCAGCCAACACAGTCCAAGAAATGTGCACAGTGAAACAGGAAACAAAATGTGCATCCTGCATATGGCTTTTGGTGTTTGAAGCCAAAAGATGAAGGTCAGTCTTGTTAATGGAGCTGTAACAAAACAAGTGCTTGTCCTGCAAAGAGATCTGATTAGTCACAGAAGTAATGTGAAATAGTTATCTTCACTCTTACCTTCTCTGAGTCACGTGGACAGAACTGCATAAGCTGTCTTTCTTCAAGCAAAAAACTTCCCTTCACATGCATTGATGGTTCATGTAGCTTCCCTGTGCCGAAGCAGCATGCTGTGAGATGCCAGACAACTGTTATGGTGCAACTCACATTAATGACAAAGTCCCCAGAGAAATGCTCTGCAGCCTGACAGTCATGCTCAGGCTGAGTTGTAAGCTCTGGATCACAGTGATGAATAACTCTTACAGCAAAATTTTTTTGGTTATAGTAAGCCATGTGCCACAAAAGTTACACATGCAGCATAGGGACTGTGGAAATATCAGATAATTTCCCGTGTTTGACACTGTTTGTATGAGACCCAAAGTCTTGTGGTTACACATCTAACCTCAAAGAATTGTTTTCAAGTACAGAAAACCACAAAGCCAAAGTCTAAATTGTTCCATTTTCCTTGAAGAGTGACACAAGATGCTCTCCAACTGATGATGCACCACAGTAGTTGATGCCTCCACATGCAAATGGATATAGGAATTTCCTAAAACACAGATCTCTCTAATGTTTCATGAGTCTCCCTGTTCAAAAGTTTTTGCTTGGAAAATCCTCTGAGCCATGCTTAGAATCCTTGCAGTAGAGGCTAAATGCAGGCTATGGGAGCTGATGGGTGACTGTTTTGTATGACTGAGCAGAAAACCCCATTTACACAATGTCAAAGATTAGAAAAGATTTGACAAATGCTCAGAGGATCTCAGCAACACAGTATGAAGGAAACAGACTTTACCAACAGTGCTGACACACAGGATTTTTCGCTTCTTTCCATCTCACAGTGAGTCACATATCTGAGGAGCACCAGGGGGCCTTTTCATAAGCTTGAATATATACAGTGGAAACTTGTATTTCTTTCTCATAATGTGAATCAGTGGCACTTTGACTCATGAGAAACAAAAAGAAGGTTGCTGAGACATCTGGAATCAGAAACTATGAGGAAAGGAATTATCAAAGTCTGTTAATAGTTGGAAGGGGAAAGGAAGGACAATGAATAGCTTGTCTTTGAAAGATAAAACTCTCATCTGGATGTAGAAAGATGTACATTTTCTTGTGGATGTTGAGCTGAACTGAGAAACATTATAGTTTACCAATAAATGTATACTGTCAACATTAGCATGGTGAAATAATAGTAATTGTTGTTTGTACAGCATCAGCGCTAGTCAGCCTTAGTAGAAAGAACTCAGCCCTCTAATAGACAAATCCCTAAAGCTTGAAGTTTTAATACTCAGCAATGGAGACACTTCCAAACCACATGCTAGATGACATCAGACCTTTTAGAAAAGTGCCAGTGACTATTTGGACATTAAAGCAATACATCTGTTTAGAATTTATGTGCTTTAAAATTAGTTGCATACCATGGCTGCCTTTCTTTTGGAGTTGTAGGGCTTGGTTTTGGTATTTATTTTTTAAAGATCTAATTGTTAAGGAGCCCTATAAAGCAAGGCAAATGTTACTATTTCATTTGTCAAATAAGAGACCAAAGCTCGTGTAATCAAAGTAGTCTATGTAATGTATGAGGAGCTATTCAGATAGGAAATTCTGAGTAGAAGTTATTTTTCTTGGATTACACAGGGTTTCGTTGGTGGATCCAGAAACAGGTAAGTGTCAGTGACTCCAAGAATACTCTAGATCCTAAAGCCCTAAACCCCTAGTTTTGTCTAAGTGTTTGGAGTAAAGGAAATGGAAACTGAAAGGCTTTAGAAAGACTCCAATCCCATGCATTTCTAGCCCTCCAGGAGAATGCTTGACAGATTCTGGAGTAGTTAAAATTGCAGATCAAACAGATAAAGATTTGCCTAGGTGTTTGTTTAGCCAGAACCTACAAGATTACAGTTTTTTGAATATTTGTTTACAGATCTATGGCTTTTGAGCACATGATTTGCAGGAGAAAGGCTGTAAAGTTGAAAGCAAGGGTTCATCCAGCCTAATAGAGGATGTCTATGGGAGAGGGTAAAAGAAAAGGGGAAGGTGCTATTTCCCAGTTTCTAGCAATCCACATACCAGAGTTTGTCTCAGAGGTGTCAGAACATCCTTTCTGGCAAGAAAGAGGATCTCACAAATCACAGAATGATATGGGGTTGGAAGGGAGCTCCAGAGATAATCCAGTCCAAGGCCCATGCCAAAGCAGGTCCACCTAGAACTGGTTGCACAGGAATGTGTCCAGGCGGGTTTTGATGTCTCCAGAGAACGAGACTCCGCCATCTCTCTGGGCAACCGGTTCCAGTGCTCTGCCACCCTCAAAGTACAGAAGTTCCTCCTCATGTTTAGATGGAACTTCGTATGTTCAAGTTTGTGCCTTCTTGTCCTGTCACTGGGCACCACTGAAAAAAGCCTGGCCCCATCCTCTTGACACCCACCTTTTAAGAATTTAAAGGTGTTGATCAGATCTCCCCTCAGTCTTCTCTTCTCCAGACTAGAAAGACCCATGTCCCTCAGCCTTTCCTCATAAGAGGGATGCTCCAGGCCCCTAATCATCTTTGTGGCCACACTCTTCTTCATGCACCCCAAGATGTCATTGGCCTTCTTGGCCAGAAGGGCACATTGCTGGCTCATGGTCATCCTGTTGTCCACCAGCACTGACAGTCCCAGTGTCATCTTCATGGTGACACCCTGTTCTGCTCATTTCATTGGGCTCCTTTAAGAATTTCTGCCCATAAATTTTCCTGGTGAAGAAAAGAGCAGTTGGAAGGTTCAGTACCAACAGAAGGTACAGCCTTCTGTTCCCCTTTGAAGTGAAAATAAGGGATCTTATACTTTATGACCATTTTGTCTTTCATTTACATTTGCAGTTCCTTTATATACTTTACAAATTGTCTTTGGACGGGCATATTTTAAAAACTCTTTATGCCACATTACCATCCACATCCAGACCCCAAATTTTTGAATAAAAGTCAGTGCTCATTTTAGTATTCCTGTTGTGTTGTAACTTGAGCTAATTGATTATCAGTTAACTAAGAGTACATATTTTTGCTGCAGAGATCACAAACATCTGTAACTGTCCCAAGACACAGCAACAGATGTCAAGTACAGTAATTTAATTGCCTTCTAAGAAATCCACAGCAGCAAAAGAGAGAAAAAACCCATAGCTGAAGCTTCTTGCCCCAGAGAAATGGGGGTTATTCTCTCACATGGTCATTTGCCACTGGAACTGCAATAAAGTTTTTATTTTGCATAGTATTTGCCTCCTGCAGAAAATTGGACAGGAGGACTTCAATTTGAAGCTGCAGCTGCTTGCACATGAGCTGACAAGCTTTACAGTAAAGCAAGCAATGATGTAAATATTCAAGATGAAAAAATTGTTACATGGAATCTAGCCTTCAGCTATAATGAAGGATATCCTTGTTATCTCTCCTGTCATCTGCCCAAGCTTATCCTAGCATGTCTCCCATTACGAGGGCTCAGCTGTTAAAGCATACACAAAACTTCTTTTCATTCCATTTAAAATACATCTTAACAGTTCCTCTTTAAAATTTAAAAATATTCCCATTTGCAGAGGAATTGTGGGTGACAATGACACCTTCCTTGATTTTTTGAGCAGGTTTTTCTTTATGTGAGTTTTTGTAGGGCTAATTTACAAAAGTTACATTTGTTGTATCAGGATCTGGTTTTGTTGGTGGTGCAATTTCCCCTGACATGTTTTATCATCAGGTTGAGTTTTGCAAATATGAAGGGAATCAGAGTCTGACAAATGTCATTGAGTTCCAATAAGATTTCTAAATCTAAAACCTGAATGTTTTGTAAAACCTTTCTAAGACAGACTGATTCTATATAGCATAACTGGGAGCATTAAGCTAACGATTTGTGTCATCAGAAGTAGTTCTGAGTCTGTAGGCCAAAAGAGAGAAAAAAGCCCATTTCTTTTTACCAGCTGCAGTCTGTCTTTGCTGCTTAGCCAAAGCTGTCCAAAAGGTCTGGGAAAATTTCTCAAACAAGTGGGCTCCTCAGACATACACCACTACCATTTTAGTCCCCCAAACCCAGCTTAGGAGGGATGTAACACGGGACAACAAAACTGGATTTCTGCTTTGGAAGGAGTTCTGTGTCAGGTAGCTATAGAGTTCCTGCAAAAAAATTAAAGCTGCCTTTGAAAGCTATTTCTTATCTTGCTTTGTACTGCAACGAAACCCAGAAAAGCTCAGCTGAAATAGCAACAGCTAATGAACTGTGCCTGCCTTTCAGCATCGTGGGGACACGTAGATATGGAGGTCATACATGGAGTTAGAGGTCTTGTTAGAGCACTGTTCCTCCAGAGAATTCAGAGTCCCCATTTTTTTTAATACTTTGGCTTTTGGAGTCTTCTGTTTTCAAATTAAGCAACTCCTTTCCAGTCTTGTTACATGTTACATAATGTGATAATGTAAACTGTTACCTGCTAAATTTCTGGCCTTGAGCTACTAAATAGACATTTACAAACTTTTCCAGTGATAACTAACTTTCACTCTTATTCCAGCAATAAGAAGACAATGGTGGTCAGAAAACTCAATGGTCAGAGTCATGTTCTGTCTTCACTGAGGTACACAAAAATCTGAGTATGTGTCTAAGTTATCTGCCACCCCCGAATCTGTTCCCAATCTCCAGGCTGTGATGTTGGTCTGAAGTGGAAGTGTACAGGAGTTCCTCTTCTGCTGTTGCAGAAGGAGTTGTTCTCTGAATCTGTCAAGATGCCTATATTCAGTCCTGTTTGGTCTAGGATTGGTACCGTAATTTACTCTGTCAAAGTACAGCTGTTGGAGTACAGCTCCAGATGGCAGTTTTACAGTACACCTCTAGTACAGGTTGGCAGATGGGAACAGGCCTCCTCAGCTCCTAATGTGGTCATGTTTAAATAGTTCCCTAGCAGCTGCAGTGTAAAGGTGTTCCTTAAAGGCCATGAGTGTAGCATGGTAAGACACTGATCACTCTGGCCCTGATCCTGGCACTTGAAGCTGTCATGGACATAATTACAGAATCACAGCATAATTTAGGCTGGAAGAGACCTCTTGAGATCATCTAGTCCAGCCTGCCTGATCAAAACAGTGTTATGTAGTACAGATTGTCCGGTCCACTGATGGAGACTCTGCACCCCTTCTGGGCAATGCATTGCAGTGTTTGACCAACATCAAAGCAAGAAGCGATGGTATTTAATGTCTTTTAATTTGTGCCAGTTGCCTCTTGTCCTGTCAGGGGCACTACAGAGAAGAATCTGCCCCCTTGTCTTCATTCCTTCCCATCAGGTATTTGTACACATAGATAAGATCCTCTGAGTCTTCTCTTCTCCAGAGTGAGGTGTCCTACCTCTCAGCCTATCCTCCTATGAGAGATGTTCCAGACCCTTCATATCCTTGTGGGCCTGTGCTGGACTCATTTCAGTTAAGTCCATGTCTTCTATCCCAGAACTGAACCTAGCACTTCAGGTGTGGCCTCACTAGAGCTGAGTAGAGGGAAGGATCACCTCTTTTGACCTGCTGCCAATGCTCTTTCTGATGCAACCCAGGATGCTGTTGGCCTTTTTTTGCCATGAGGATTTGTTGCTGGCTCACAGTCAGCCTGCTCTGCCAGAACGCAATGGTCCTTCTCAGCAAAGCTGCTTTCCAGCCACTCAGCCCCCAGAGTGTACTGGTGCCTGTGTTGTTCTTCCTCAGGGCAGGGCTTCTCATTTACCCTTGTTGAACTTAATCAGATTCCTCTCTGCCTATTTTTCTAGCCTCTAGAGATTTCTCTGAGCAGCTGGACAACCATCTCATGTATCAGCCACTCCTCCTATCTTTGTATCGTCTGCAAACTTCCTGAGGGTGCACTCTGGCCCATTACCCAGACCATTAATGAAAATAGTGAACATTATTGGCCCGTGGTATACAGCTAGTGACGTACCTCTTTCATGGTACTGATAACAACGCTCTGGGACCAGTAGTTCAGCATGTTTTCAATCTACATTATCATCCACTTATCTAAGCCTTACTTTGTCAGCTTGTCTATGATGACGTTATGGGATAAAGTGGCTTCACTATAGTCAAGGTAAAGAACATCAACTGCTCTCCCCATTATCTCATTATCTGCCTAATTAGTGACCTCATTGTAAAGGTATCAGATTGGGCAAGTATGGTTTCCCCCTGTAAATCCATGCTGACTACTCCAAATCAGCTTCTTGTCCTTCATATATGCCCTCCAGGAAGATTTTCTCCCAACAGTTTCCCAAGGACTGAGGTGAGGCTGACTGGCCTGGAGTTCCCCACATCTTCTTACTTGCCCTTCTTGAAGACAGGAGTGACATTTGCCGCAGCAATCAAGGCATGGACTCCGCCAAGTTGTGAGACAAGGCCAAAGACGTTTATTTTTTTTCTTTTACAGCATATATAGTTTCTGTTCTTTGATCACG
>JAOXJM010000019.1:68355969-68369068 GCA_026413425.1 Tringa solitaria
TCTCTACAACTACCTGAAAGGAGGGTGTAGAGAGGCGGGGGTCGGTCTCTTCTCCTAAGTCATAGGTGATGGGACAAGAGGAAATGGCCTCAAGTTGTGCCAGGGGATGTTTAGGTTGCATATTAGGAAAAATTCTAACACTGAAAGGGTTATTAAGCATTGGAACCAGAGAAGGTGTTGATTTACCATCCCTGGAGGTATTTAAAAGACGGGCTGACGTAGTGCTTAGTGACATGGTTTAGTCATGGGTTTGTATCAGAGTTAGGTTGATGGTTGGTTTAGGTATCTTAAAAGTCCCTTCCAACCTAGACAATGCTATGATTCTATGGCTTCCTGCTTTCTTGGTAGGAGGTCTTTCCTTTGTGATGTGTGACCTTTAGCCCTTGTAATGAAGAGCAGAAGTTGTAACATAAATTGCTTTCAATCTTTGTAAGACGCTTGCTGTCCTTCCAGGATTAGCAGTCTGCAAACGGGTGAATAACCAGCACTTTCTAATGAAACTTTAGTATGCCTCCCCAAAGGTACTTCACTTTTCTCAACACAATGAGTAATAAGATTTGTAACTAGCTTGTTTGATGTTTGTCATATTCCTCTTTGAGTCTTTTCAGGCAACTGTAAGCTAGATTTCATTAGCAGAAATAGTAGTGTGTTGAAACTGTTGACAATAAAGCCCAATGGGAGTGAGAGGCAAAGGGCAGAGTATTAAAATGACTTTAAAATGGGAACCACAAAACTTAGCAATACGAACAGCCTCTGTTAATGAAAAAAAGCAACCTGCTTCTGAACTGGACTTGAAAAACTTATAATTAAAAACAAGTAGCTGCTTTCTGATTACCTTAAACTTGGGTTGGTCTCACATGGTTTGCTGTGGGTTACATTGATAGTTTTAACAGTTACTTGGTAAGTATGTAGCCTATGGAACTGTCAAAGTGTCTCTTCCTCTGTGTCTGTGTGTTTTAAGCAGATGCTACTGGTTTTCTGCCTTTCACTGCTGGTGAGTGCCCAAACTTCAGTCACCATGCAGGTTTTCATTCCATGTAGTCTCTTTCTGTGCAGCACAGCAGGAGCCACACATTACTATTTCCACAATAAATACCTGGGTTTTCAGTCACCTGTAAAGGGTAATGTTTTATTTTTTTCTCAAAGATTTTTGCACTTGAGCATAAAGAACTGCAGCCTGGAAAAAATACTGGGATAATTTGGTGGTTGCTAAGATCTTTGGCAGTCAGGAAAAAAACAACAAACCAGTGTGGAGCCGTTCCCTTCATACACTTCCACTTGCTGATTTTGCAGGTAGCTAGCTGTGCAGCATGGTATGCCTTGTTGAAGGCTGAGTCCATAGGTGTTTCCTCTCAAGTGGCCAATATCCATCATGAAATGGCTTCTGCAATTTCTAGCAAGCTTGAACACTGAAACTTTGCTCAGGCTCTAGATAGTCAAAGAATAATCCTATAGTGTGGATTGCTGTGTAGTCTAAATTGCATCTCTCCTGTACAAAAGGTTAGGAAACCTTACCTCTCTCAGATTCTTTGTGTTTATAAGAACAGTTACCAGCTCATAGTGACTCACGGTATTTCTTTGAGGTAGAGAGGTATGCTGGTTTTGGCTGGGATGGAGTAAGTTTTCTTTGTAGCTCTGTATGGTGCTGAGTTTTGGGTTTCTGACCAGAACAATGTTGATAACACAGACATGTTTTAATTAATGCTGAAGAGTGTTTGGCCAGCCTTAAGGATTTCTCCATTTCTCACTCTGCCCTGCCAGCGGTTAGGCTGATGGTGGCCAGGAAGCTGGGAACAGCTAGGACAGCTGACCCCAACTGATGAAAAAGAAATCTCCAAACCATACGATGTTATACTTGCCAATCAATAACAGTGGGGGAAAGGAGGAAGGGGAGACTTTTGAAATAATAATTAGGCATGATGAAGCTTTCCTGGAAGTGGCTAAACATCTGCCTGACGATGGGAAGTAGCGCATTAATTCCTTATTTTGCTTTGCTTTTGCGCACAGCTTTGCTTTACCTATTAAACTGCCTTTATCTCAACCCACAAGTTCTTCTTAGTTTTACCCTTCTGATTCTCTGCCCTATCCCACTGGGAAAGTGAGAGGGAGGCTGTATGGGGCTCAGCTGCCAGGCAGGGTTAACCCACAACAACAGGGTAGTGAGACTTTGTGGTACCACCCTGTTCTACTGTGTTGCTATTGTGTTAATGCCAAAATTACTTGCTTTTGAGTAACCTGGAAAGGATCCCATTCACTAACAAAATGTGACTCTCTAGTTATTCCCTGAAACGTTTTGTAATTACTGATACAATTGCTGTTGAAATCAAATGGTGACATGTGTTTTTAAATGACAATGTGATTAGCATTGTTGTTAAAATACACAATTGATGCTAACAGATCTCTTGGACAACAGGGTCTGGATACAATTAGTAAAATTTTGGGAGGCTAATAACCACTACATTTTGTGATTTGCCAGAGTAACCATGTGAGGATGGAGATAGTGACTAGTGTCAGACTGAGGTTTGGTAAGCAGTCTACAGCTTATAAAAGCTAAAAAGATTAAGTCGCTTAAATCTGGAGTTGGAAAATTTGACTTTCAAGGCTGCTTAAAGTTTGTGTGCAATTATAAATATGCCTGGCTTGAAATGTTTCTGAGTGTTTGGGGAAAATGAGACTTGTAGTCTTGTGCATAATTAATGGAATTGATTATTTCTTTTCCCTCAGCTGAAATCTGTAGATTGCAGTTTAGGATGACTTGACCTAATTTAATGTCATAGCTGTCTTTCTTCTGAGAGGGCAGATGATTTACAAAAACCCCAAAGGATTAAAATTTGGTCAACAATGAAACTGAGGAACAGAAGGAAGTCTCACAGTACAGTCTTTCCAGTTAAATGGATATAAACACTTTACAATTTAACCCTTGAAAATGATCTGAAAGTAAGATACTTTCACCTAATAAAAGCACTGTGCTGCACTTCTTACCACACGTGTCCTGTATGGTTTCCATTTCTTGGTATACAAATAATGGCTGGGTTTTTTTTAATTAAAAAAAATACATTGTTGATTATAGTTGCCCAGCAACTATTCTTTAATATAATTTTCTACAAAATAATTTTGCAGGATTCTCTATCTCTATTGTGACGAATAAGGGTGAAAATGCTATGCAGCAGTGTAAGCCAACTGAAGTATTTCCGTGTGAAAATCAGGATGGGATTTCAAAGATGTCTCCTTTTACGAGTAGACATGCATCCCCAAAGAGGTCAAGAAGCTCTTCCCCAGTGAAAATTGAAATAAAACTTGATGACTCTGATGAGGAATGTGATCTTGTCATTGATGTGCCACCACAAGATGTTAATAAAAAGCCAAGAATAAGTAAGAACTGTACAAGTGGGAACAGGGACAAAGAACTGGCTGCTGTAATATATGCAGGAAAGTTACATGATAGTGCCATGGTAGAAAGGCTTGGGCATACAGAAGAAAAAAAAGAGCAAATTATCACTTTGCAGAGGAATGGCAAAATTTTAAATACAGCTGAAACACTGGGAAAAGTTTTTCCAAAAGCAAATAAGATTTATATGCCTGATGTGAACACTGATAAATTGAAGGTCTTGGAGGAAAGAGATGCCCTTGCTTATAGTAAGGAGAAACGTAGATCTTCAGCTGCTTCTATTGAGGTGGACAGACAGAAGAGAATTCTGAAGAAAGGGAATGCAGAAACCAATATATTGGTCAAAGCATTTGTTCAGGAGCATACTACTAATGGAGATTGTATGAGCAGCAGAAGAGTAACACAGTCTGTCTTGTGTACTGGACACTCATCAAAAGATGAAACTACAATTGAAAGACCTTATAAGGAAATAATAATAAACACAGAGGAAAGCCAGAGCGTAGAAGAGGGTGGGGGTGATAATAGCCATTCATACCCATATCCAACTTATTACTCAAACAAGGAAGAAAGTGAAATAATTCTGCTGAGTTCATCAGCTGAGAAAGTAGAACCCAGTGGCGAGGACACAGAGCTCTCTGAATCAGATGATCCTTTAGAAGAGTGTCGGAGAATTTTTGATGAGTTTGAAAGAGAAGTGCAAAAGAAGGACGGTAATAAGCAGGTATTTTTTTTCCCTTTTTTTGTGAGCATAAGAGAGCAGGATGTGATACAGAATCAAGTTCAAATACTCTTTCCAAAATGTGTGTTAGTAAAAGTTAAATATTTGAGCCTTCAATGCTAGTAAAGTCATAAGGAAAAGTTAGGACTCTGTAGTCTGGTTTGACAATAGGTGATCTGCATATTTCCTGAAGTAGAAAATTTCTCTGAATAGCTCCTTGCCTAGGGGTAGCCATTTTTCCTTTTGCTGCAATAAGGAAAGTTTTAGACGTAGTTGTGTATTCCGTAGTCTCTTTTTCTTATAAACAAATGTAGGAACTCTGAGTACTACTGCCTCTGCTTCAAAGCACTGTGGCTTAACTGTTCTGAATGTAAAATAACTGTCTAATGCTGAAGGAACTGCAACTTTCCTGATGACTTTTTTTACTGAACATCCTGAAGTGTTGAAATGAATGGGTCATGAGAGTACTACTGAAGTCTAGAACTTCTTAACGGTTGGTCTAAAGAGTCTGTTCTTGTTTTCAATAGGCTCCTGGAGAAGATGTAGATCTTAATTTATTAGAAATCAAAGCAAGTGCTCCTGGACAAAAGAAGAGAATTGCACACACGGCAAAATTTGATGTGAGTTACAATCTTGTAATAAACTGAGGGTCAACACAGCTTTACTTAATGTCTGTGGATTTGTGTTGAACTTCAGGTTGGCTGAGTCTTGTAATCTAACTGTAGAATTACTTTGAAATGAATAAGAACAAATGCCTTTGTCAACTCTTTTGTTAAAAGTTGTAGCAAATATCGTAGTACTTGGAGTTGGTTCCTGGTGCAGGTGAAATAAGCTTCTGCCCAGGGCAGTTGAGGCTAACGAGTATTGAAAAATCAGATTAGTATCAAGTCATGTACCATGAGATTACAGATACATTACTTGGAAATCCAAAGTGGCTGTTGCTTTTGCTGCTTTTACAGTGCTTTATGTGGAAATGTTAATAGCAGGCATAATTCTCTAAGACTCCTTTACTACCCTTGAGCTCTTTCAGTTTGGTATTTTCCTTCCAGGGACAGCATGCTGAGCTCTGAATCTGATAATAAAATTCAGTTCTAAGAAGCAGTGTGTAGACTTCAACACTATTTGAAATTAACTCCAGATTTGTGTCTGTGCTTATCAGGTACGTAATAAAAATGAAAAGGTGCCTTTCAAAGTGTCTCCTTGGCAGCAGAGTCATAATGCAGAAATTCAGCGGGCAGGCTGGAAGGCAATGAAGTTTGCAGATGGAGTTAAACGGGGACAAGGTTTTGTTGCTACAACTTCTGAACAGTGGAAGACTACATCTGGATTGTCAGCTGCTCCATTTCAAAGCATTGGACCAGTGGGTATGACAGCTTCATCTGTAGGTTTCCCAGAATCACAGAATGGTAGGAGTTGGAAGAGACCTTTGGAGATCTAGTCCAACCTCCCTGCCAAAGCAGGGTCACCTAGAGCAGGCTGGACAGGAACACATCTAGGTGGGTTTTGAATATCTCCAGAGAAGGAGACTCCACAACATCCCTGAGCAGTCTGTTCCAGTGCTCTGGCACCCTCAGAGTAAAGACGTTTATCCTCATGTTGAGATGGAATTTGATGTGTTTCAATTTGTGCCTGTTATGCCTTGTCCTATTGCTGGGCACCACGCAGAAGAGTCTGGGCCCAACCTCTTGACACCCACCTTCTAGATATTTTGACTTTGTTTTGCTTTGGTTAGGCATTGCTTGAATTTGCTCCTGTTCTTGTGGTGAATGTGAGTTGTGAGTTGAATGATGGTAAGCACTTAGCATGTGCAGATAGATGCCTTGTCAAACTACAAGGTTATATCTGAAGTCTTGGTAGCTGTAGCACTTTGTGCTATGTTCTTTGAACATGTGCTGTTTTGACCAAAATCCCGAAAAACGTTTGTTTTGGTGAAAGTCTTTTGATACATGAGTTGAAAGAATAAAAAAGAAATCTGGTGATTTTCCGTTTAGTACTGATAACAGCTGTTAGGCTTCTGATCTGAAGCATTCACACCTGCTGAAACAATTTGTTAAATCTTGTGATTTGAAAATCTTAAAAAAAATTACTTTTAACCTGCTTTAACAAAAGAGCTGTGAAATACCTGTGTTCCAGATTAATGTAATTTAAATTAATAAGCTTACCATTAGGAATTAGATTGAGTCTGTATTTTCTGTGTGTTTCAGCCTCTATAAATTTTCTTGAAGTTCAGCCCATTCAGACCAGCAGTGGTCAACTGCATATACTACTGGAGGGAAACGTTGTACAAGCAGTGCCCCTGCTTTCTGTTAGTTCGTTTCAAAAGACTACTCCTGCGCCATACAAGGTACTGTAGAGTTACTGCTGCAAAACTTGGACATGTGAATGGGAACAGAAGTGGAAAAACTACAATTAATTTCAAACAGTTTTTTATAATGTAGATCTAGTAATGTGATATCACAGAATTACCAGTAATATGCACATATATATACCAGTATAGCTTTTTTAAAAAAATACTTTTTTCCTGTGTGCTTTAATAAAGTTACTGTGCAAATTGTATTTTCATTTTTCTTGGTTGTGCTAGCCAGCACTACACAAAAGTAAGCAATTAAATGTGTAAACTGTTAATTGAACTGGTTATGATGGGAGAATTAAGTTAGTTTGTTTTCAGTCAAGTCATCTTGTGTGTTGGTTATAAGCATATTGTGATAAGCAAAAACTATATTGCATTTTCTAGCAATTTAGTTCATTTGATATTTAGTTTAAGCTGTGAGTGAAGTACTGCCTGAAATAAAGGCCAGAAAAAAAGCGTGACTTAAAACATGACTGAACTGCCAGGGTTTGCTGAAGAACAGAACTTTTTCTAAGCAAAAAATAATTTAAAGTTCTGTGAGATAATAAAAATATTTTTTGAGCAGAATACTACTTTGTTTAGTTCAAGCAGAGAAAACTTCTCTAGCTACTATTTGTTTCTGGCTCCCTGTCATGTGCAACTCCAGTTTTCTGACTAGCTATTCAGCAATGTTTGATTTTATTTTTTTTCTCTGAGGATGAGCAAAATAATGTCTGAATGTTTGTTACATATTGACCACATTAGTATGGGGGTGGGGTGGTGGTGTGTTTTGGGGTTTTTTTTAAGGTTTCTACTTGGAAAAGGCTTTCTGTTCCAGAACCGGGATCTAAAGTACCATTTGAGACAAGACAGCGATATGTCAGTTGTTTTTTTACAGAATGCCTCAAGACTTGTAGCACAGTGAATGAAGCTATTCACAAGGTTTGTAATGTTTTATAGATCTGTAAGTTTCCTCTTCTGAATTAAGTCAATAGATTTTATCTTTTTTTTTTTTTTAAGGCAAATATTTCAGATTTTCAGTAAGCAGAAATTAAAATGTAGTCAATCTTGTACTTGCCAGTGTTATCAGTTTCAGTTTTCTTCAAGTAAAAACATTTGTCTTTTTGGAAGCTGATCAGCAGTGCTAAAGACATGTTGTTTTATTATTAAAAAGAAAAGGTTTTCTTGTGCCAATTCAAAAAAAATATTTTCTTTTGAATACTGGAGGCTTCCTGGAATATAATATATTATATATACTTTGAGATGTATTATATATACTTTGAGATGTGTTTAGGACAGGAGGAAACCATGTTTGAAGAACAATTGTATATCTATCAATCATTTTGAGCTTTTGATCTTGTACTTACCGTTTACACCACATCAAGTGCTACTCAAGCTTATAGCCAACAGACACGGCCTGTTAGGCACAAATATCCAGAGCTTAACCTTTAGATGATCTAAATTTCTTGCATGCTGGAAATCAAAAGACTTTGGAGGTATTCTGATAAGACTTTGCATGTGTATTTAATTATACATTGAATGAAAGCTTGTGAATCTATCAGATGTTACTATTCTGCCATTTGCAGTGTGTTCTTGATATTATGCAGCATACCTTGGGGATACCTCTTCATTCTCATTAAGTAATGTTTCATTTAACTTCCCTTTAACTTACTCCTGTGTTATTTCTCACCTTCATCAGTTATCCACTTTCTCTTTTTGTCTGCTTAGAGGGTCAAACTTGTGAATTGTAATTGCTGGAGTCATTTTTGGAAGGCACTGTTTATGCCTGAAACGAACTTCTCTTGTTGACTACACAGATAGCGTAAACAGTGAAATAAAACCAGGGAAGAAGTATTTTTCTTCCCCCAGAAGATTAATTGATGTACTCCTTGTTCTGAGTGTGCTTCTTCGTGTTTAAACGGTGCTGCGTCTTCCTTTCACTTGTGCTTCTTACGACATTACACAAAGAAAATGAAGGAAACATTTCCTGTCCAAAAAAAGGCAATAAGGCCTCCTTTTAAAGTAGGATCAGAGGAAGCTGTCCGTAGCCACAGGAACGGTTACCCTAAGAGTGTTCAAATTCCCAGATTAGTTTTGAATTCTGAGTTGGAGCACTGATTTTCCTCACAGATCTTTGCTTCATAACTACTGAATTTGACTACTGTTTGTCTCCTGTTGCACTTCAGATTTAGGACAGTATGTGCATCTAGCTCTAAGTTCAGGATCTCAGATTCTAAATGGCTAAAGTGCTTTTTGTAGACCGTACAAACATGCAATTTCTTTTCTTTCTCTTAAATATAGGCCCTGCTAGAAGAGCAATCTGTTTATGAACATTGTAGCAGTAAAAAAATGTACCTGAATTTTGCTGTGAAGACTCTCAAAAAGCTGAGAGAACATGGTACTTTTGCTTTCTATTAAGATTTTTTCCTAAGTGGGTTGTAAATGTAGAAATTAGAACATCAAAGAAACATCTCAAAAGGATGATTTAGTTTAACTTTACTAAAGATATTTCTGTAGATTTAAATCCTCTTGTATAAATATGTCACTGAAATAAATTGGTGTTTTCATTTATAAATATTTGCTTAGGTTATTAATAGGAAATCTAAAATTGAGAAGAAATGATAGAAATAATTTTTTTCCGCATCCAGGACAACTTGGTAACGGCAGGTCATCCAGTGGCGCTGAATCCAGAAAGTCAGAGCAAGAGAAAGGTAAAGAAAGGGGGAAGAGAGATGACAGTTCTTCACTTAAGCTTATAAATGGGCTTATATTAGCATGAAAGCATTGCTCTGGTTTTGGTCAAGCTTTACCTATTAGCTACTGCAAGGGTTTCCGGCACAATTCCCTATTTCCATCTGAAGGCTCATTTTTAGGGGAAAAATGTTGAACTTTTGTTTGAAAAGAGTGTGTTCTTTAATATTGCATGCCTAGCCTTTCTGGGATAGCTAGTGAATTAACTTCCCTAGTGTTTAGTGTCTTTGTTTTGAATAATACTTCATCTCTATTCACTTCTAATTGCTCTGAGGTAGAAGCATATATTGTTGCATGTAGTTATGCACTCTTGTAATTTCAGTTTTGTTTTAATTTGGAAGAACTAGGAAATTTAAGTGCTATTTATATTTGTTCTAATACTGCTTAGGCTTTGGGTTTGTTTACTTTTAACATTTAGTTGTGGGTTTTTTAGCTTTTACAGGTGGTGCTCTATATGAATGTTTAAAAAATTATGTTCTGACTGCGCAACAATTGAATGAAAATAACTTCCCTCGACCGAATCCTAAAAAAAATGGTAGTGCTATAGTTACTGGGGTTGTAAAAAACGCTGGATATAATGGTAAGTGCCTCGTAGGCTTGCAACAAAATTGAAGTTCAATCAGTGGTTCACAGAACAATAAAATGAACGGGTATAAAATTATACATTACAGCAGTGTTCTGTATTTAGTGCCTGGCCTACAAGTGAATTCCCAAGCTT
The DNA here is from genome assembly GCA_026413425.1 of Tringa solitaria. NCBI lineage: Eukaryota > Metazoa > Chordata > Aves > Charadriiformes > Scolopacidae > Tringa > Tringa solitaria. The sequence goes on from JAOXJM010000019.1 coordinate 68,365,874, forward strand.
TTTAACTAAACCATGAAGCTTCATAGCTCTTTCCATTTTTGTTTCAACATAGTAATTGAAAAAGTTGCTGTTAAACTTCAATTTATTATTGTGCTATAGACGNNNNGAGGTATTTTTATACGTGGCTAATCTTGGGAGGCTGATTACGTATTGATAATCTGCTTTCGCAATTACTGTTCATGTAACTTTTTTATATTTCAATTTGGCATTTTTTAACTTAATGACAAGCCTGCAAGGAATATGCTCTGTTATTTTATTATTATTTTATTTTTTAGCTTTCAAAAGAGTGTGCTGTAGATGTGGTGAAGTATACGCTGTTACATCTTCAGGAGAACATAGACGTAAAGAAGAATGCAACTATCATTCTGGTAGAGTGTTGGAGCAAAGAGGTGGGTAGCCTTGGCATTCAGTCTTTGCAGAAGGTGTTAAAAGGCGTGTCTCATGTTTCATACTCTGATCTTGTTCATTTTTGACTTTTTTGTACAAGGTTCAGCTGAGATACACTCTGCTGTGCTTTTGGGAATGTGGCTAGTTAGTAGTCTGTTTTCTCTGAATATGTCACAACTTTAGGAAAGCTGATGTTAGTAAAACTGTGTGGGAAGAAGCTAGAAAAATGTTCATTGCGTGATCTTGCACTGACTTGTAACTGAACCTTGTCATCTTTTCCAAGACATACTTAAATACTCAGAAACTACATTAAATATTTTCCTCAGGAGGAACCTTCTCAACCATACTACAAGTTTCTCTTTCCTATTTTTCCTATTCATTGGCAATTCTTTTTTTTTTTTTTTTGATGAAAACATTGTTTCAGAAGGAGATGATATACAGTTTGTAATCTTACACAGGTGGGACTTGTTTCTTTCCATAGTGCAGTCTTAGGAGAAAATGGAAAAGAAATTTGAGAGGAGGAGTTAGGGTTCTGATTTGTTTGTGCCATTGCTAATTGCTGCAAAAACTGCTCAATTTTCAATTTTTCTTTTTGGCAGTTCCAGGTGGCATGGAAAAACGCTACAGATGTTGTGAGAGAATAGTTGGGTCTGCTGGATGTCAGATTGCAAAGGTAGGAATAATGTTTTCAGAAGGTTTGTCTAACACGGTATCTCAGTTTTGCTCTCTGTGTCCTTTTGACTTAAAGCTGGGTCATAGCTTTCTGTGAACGGTCTGGTATAAGCCTTTTAAGTTTATTTATAACATTTGGTGAATTATGCGGCAAAAATTGACAAGAATTATTATATATCTCCTGAATCTGTTAGGGAAACAAATTGTCTGGCAATTTGGGTAAGATATGTCTAGCAAACTTGCGCTTAAGTACTAATGCAAACCTTGCAGCTTCATGTTCATGATGGAAGAAGCAACAAATTGGAAGGCTTCATGAAGACATTAACTAAATCACCACCTCTTGATGGAAACTATGGTGTATATGCTCTGGACTGCGAGACGGTATGAGCAACCTGAAAAGTTTTGTTCAGTTAATAGCTTCATAAAGAGAAAATCAGTTTTCTATGTCCTATCTGTAGTAGTTTGGAGCTCATGTCTCAGAGGTCTGCAGAACTCTGACTCGTAACTATACATGACTAGACCTTCAGTCTGTCTAGTCACTCTTCATGACTAGACCTTTAGTGTGGAAAATGCAGTAAGCAAAATAATTTGGATCTGCTGAGTTGGTAGCCAGTTCTGCTTTCTGTACAACTTATATAATGTCAGGAAACATCATCACTGTGTAAATGCTTGTTAAATTTACTTTTTTTCTTCAGTGTTACACAACCAACGGCTTGGAACTAACTAGAGTGACAGTGGTTGATGCTAAGCTACAGGTTGTCTATGATACATTTGTTAAACCAGATGGTAAAGTTGTAGACTACGATAAAAGGTATGCTAATTAGTCTATAGTCCTTCAGGATTAGACAATAAATTGGCAGATAACTATGTAAGAAGAAACACACCTCTCAAATGTGTATCTCTTTTATTCTTAAAGGCTCAATTAGGAAGGATTTTTCTCTTTGTCTAATTCAATTTATTTTTTTCACATTTGAAGACTTCTTCTCCACTTCCTTCAAAAGAACCCCAAAATTAAACTAAACCTCCCAGAACTTGCTCAATTCTCTAAGGGAATAGAGGCAAATGCAAATTTCTTCTGTAAATGTTGTCTCACATAACGCATGGCTTGACTCTACTGCTTTTGAGGCCATCAGATAGTACATCTTAACAAGATCTGGCTGTATTTAGTGTGGATTGCTTGTATTTGGTCTTCCTATTGGGTTTGGTCTTTGAGAGCTGGAAGACGTGTTTTCAATTCCTGTTATTTTTTTAAGTACTGGGAGAAGAAACACAGGTTTTGAGCCTCGCTGTAAAAAAAAGTTGGAGGAGAAACAACGTAGTGTTCCTACTAATTCAACAGCAATATTCATTTGCTCAGAGCCCTGTCTTTCATCCATGCTCAAAAAACAGCCTTAGTTGCTTGTAGTGGTAGAGCTAAGTTAATATCACCTATCTTAGTTTATCTTGCACTACTTAGGTGAAAAGGAAGAAAATGAAAAAATGTCTTACGTTGACTTCAACACTGTGTGATTTCAAAGCTGGTTAGTGTTAACTTGAGATGCTGGGGGAATGACCACTGTAAACCTTGTTCTTCTACATATTTCTTAGTGTCTCTGTTAATGAAGCTCTTCTAAATCTGTCTTTAGGCTCTCTGGAATAAGAGAGGATGATCTGAAGAATACTACAACATCTCTTCGGGATGTACAGGCAGTACTGCTAAACTTGTTCAGTGCAGATACAATTGTGATTGGACACAGCTTAGAAAATGGCTTTTTTACTCTCAAGGTAAAATAACATTTTTGAAGCCAGTTATAAGAGGTGACTACTTTACCGTGTTCTAAGTAATTTCAAAAAGGAAAATAATGTTGCATTTCAGCAGATCAACATGTATGAAAAAAAGAATGAAATGTACTTGATTGTTAAATGATAGCTGTATTAAAGACAATGCTACATTCAGAGAAGGAAGAGATGTTTATGCAAACAAACATGGTAAAGATTCTGACATTTGTTTTCTATTTTGCTATTTTGTCCTTCTGGCTATGCAGTCATACATGACCACTGAATTATAGTGTCTTTATTTCTGGGTCCACAGAACCCTAGAATTTTCATTGAATTTCACTGAATTTTTAGAGTTGGAAGGGACCATAGAGATCATCT
>JAOXJM010000019.1:68369168-68404205 GCA_026413425.1 Tringa solitaria
TACTTATAAGCATTGATAAGGTCTCCCCTCAGCCTTCTCTTCTCCAGGCTAAAGATTCAATCCCCAAGATCAATTGTATATGTTCTGATCTTGCTGAACTCATGCTGGTAAATGCATAAAAGGCAGTGACAATTCACAAAATGCTAAGGTATTGCTTTTAGAATCTCTGTAAACAATTATGCTGCCTGTCAAGAAATTACCATAGGTACCAGAAATGCATGGATTATACTATTAATTATCAAAGGCAGCAATATTCCACAGGAAACATAGCCATCTTCTCAGGAAGGTTTGGGGGGATCTTATCAATGTATATACCCGAAGGGACAGTATGAACAAAACTAAGCAAGGCTCTTTTCGGTGGTGCCCAGTGACAGGACCAGAGGCTATGGGCATAAACTGAAGCATAGGAGGTCCCCTCTGAACATCAGAAAACAATTTTTCACTGCGAGGGTACCAAGCACTGGTACAGGTTGTCCAAAGACATTGTGAAGTCTTTGATCTTGGGGATGCTCAAAAGCCAACTGGATGTGTTCCTGGGCAACCTAGTGGCCCTGCGTGAGTAGGGGCTTTGGACAAGATGACTTCCAGAGGTCCCTTCCAACCTCAGCCATTCTGTGATTATTACTAATGAAGGAATTAGAATTTAGTTTGGGCTTCCCTGCTGATGATACCTGAAGGCCAAAGCAAATGAAACTTTGCAGTATGGTATTGTCTATCTAAAAACAGAAGTCGTCATGTTCACTGTATATATACAGCTATTGTACAAGTGTCAGTGCAGTGTACAGAAATCACTGTGAAGTACAATTTTTCCACAGTTTTTGCCCCAGGGTTTGCTATTCTATAACAAATAGAGAAACACAGGACAGATGACGTAATATTTGGGGCTCAAGAATTAGTTTGGACATCTCATTGAGAAAGGAAGTGGTTTAGATGCCAGGTGGGATTTCTTTAATAAATAAATAAAGGAGGTGCAAGACTCTTAACTGGATGTTTAGTCATTACGGTGGCCTCTACTGTTTTTCCAGCTAATTCACAACACAGTAGTGGACACATCAATAGTGTTTCCTCATCGGCTGGGTTTGCCTCACAAAAGACCTCTTGGAAGTCTGATGGCTGACTACCTCATGAGAATTCATCAAGATGATGGTAAGAGCTCACGTTCTTATTAAGCAATTGGTGTATTGTGTCATGAAATGGGAGACAGGAGTAACCCAGAAAACTGAAAAGGTAGGTATGCACTTGCTGTCATTTAAAGCTTTGTCTTGGATACCTTTACTTCAATAGTATAGTAAAAGCAGAGGATGTACCTCAAGTGTAAGATGGTTGCTGTTGTGGTTTAACTCTGGATGGCAACTATACACCACACAGCCGCTTACTCATTCACCCCAGTACAGTTGGCTTGTCAATGTGTTCACTGTACAAAAGTGTTTCAGTTCCTTGTCTATGTAGAAGGGGGATTCTTAAAATTCTGAAGGCTAACATATATTTCAAGATTCACTCTTCAGCTGGGGTTTTCAATAGTAAAATTACAGTGAATTTCTTGGCTGACTGTCAAAGACAAATCAATGAATCTGTTCTACAGTGTCCATATAGTACTTCTGGAACATTGCGTCTGACAGTTATATTTTGCATTGACAGTGCCATTCTAAATAATTTGTTTTAATCTTAGAACAAATTAAACTGAGCATCTAATAAACTGGCATATTTGCTTTTATCAGTGAAGCCTTCTAGACAAAAAATAGTATTCTGTTCTGTTAACATATCTTCATTGCCCAGGGAATGCATAAGTTGAGCAAACCTTGATGAACTTTGATACCCAGTGGAGTAGCTGGCTGCAGCCTCTCAAAGGTTGTAATGTCCTCTAACTTCCTTTGCTCTGACAGTCTGATGTACAGCACTGTGGTGAGGGTAAGGGGAACATCAAAAGTTATTTTCTACAGACTTTAAGATGACTATCTCAAATAGCCAAAACTCTGCCTTTAGCAGATTCTTCTGCCTATGTCTGGATGTAGTCATCCTTTGTTGCTCACCATTGAGCTAAAATCTAAGCTTACCCTATAGAGCTAGGTAGCTGCCATTTCTAGAAACATGGGTCTTTGTCACAATGACCTCATGCAATGCTAAAATCTTGGGCTGGAAAGCTGCCTGGCAAAAAAGAACAGTTCATCGACAGCCAGCTGAGTATGAGCCAGCAGTGTGGCCAGGAAGGCCAACAGCATCCTGGCCTTTATCAGGAACAGTGTGGTAAGTAGGATTAAGGAAGTGATTGTCCCCCTGTACTTGGCACTGGTGAGGCCCCACCTTGAGTACTGTGTCCAGTTCTGGACCCCTCGCTATAAGACAGGCATTGAGGTGCTGGAGTGTGTCCAGAGAGGGGCAAGTAAGCTGGTGAGGGGTCCGGAGAACAAGTCTTACAGGTAGTGGCTGAGGGAACTGGGGTTGTTTAGCCTGGAAAAAAGGAGGCTGAGGGGAGACCACTCTCTGCAACTACCTGTAAGGAGATCATAAAGAGGTAGGGGTTGGTCTTTTCTCCCAAGTAACAAGTGATAGGATGAGAGAAAGCAACCCCAAGTTGTGCCAGGGGAGGTTTAGATTAGATATTAGGAAAAACACCTTCACTGAAAGGATTAGCAAGCATTGGAATAGGTTGCCCAGGGAAGTGGCTGACTCGCCATCCCTGGAAATGACATGTAGACACGATGCTTAGGGACATGGTTTAGTGGTGGTTTTGTCAGTGTTAGGTTGATGCTTGGACTAGATGATCTGAAAGGTCCCTTTCAGCCTAGGCAATTCTATAGTGCAAAGAAGCAATACCTTTTTCTTTTTGAGCCACTAGCTCAGAAATGTAGAAAGGATTTTTTTTTTTTTGTGTCCTACCTTCAAATAGAAATGCCGAACTGTATGCTGTCACGTTGTTTTCTTCCACAACTTTTTTTGGTTTCTGAATACCACCCCCTCCCCCAAACCTGTTTATCTCAGATTTTATGTACCTTTATTAAAACTTTTATACTGAAAATGGTATCATTGTTTAACACAACTTAAACGATACAGGATTTAATTTCCATTGATCAGCATATATAGGGTTTACTGAGGGACACATATCCCAGTTAGTCAATGTGACAATTTGTTACTGTGCCAGATTTCTGTTTTGAAGATGATGACTGAATATAGTAGTCTATTCTCCCTCCACCTATCCTAAAGTTGCTTGGAGAGCCCCAACATGCAGTTTTGGCTTTTAGTAAGAACCATTCAGAACTTTCACTAGTTAACTAACTGTTAATCCTGGTAGCCAGCATTTTCTTCTGTTTACTCAGTTTTAGAAAGGATATTCTGATGCCTACATTAAGTGCCAATTAATGAGAGAATTAATTGTATTCATTTCTTCGTTGGATGACTACCACTATTTTCCAGCTAGAATACATTAAAACTTTTCTACTGTACTTTTTGTAGTTATGGGAACTGTATAAAAGGTGTAGACTTGTAAATTGTTTTTAAATGTTGATTAAATATGTAATAAAAATGTATAACCATATGTAATTTAGATCTTTTAACTGTATTCTGTTCAGATTTTGTGAAGCTTTCAGTAGATTGAGACAACTAGATTGTCCTTGATTTGCCAATGTAGAAATTAACTATCTGGTTGCAAAATCAACTTGTCCTTTGTTACTCTTTCAGCTTCTGATTTGAAATGATGTGACTTGGAGAAGCTGGTTTTCCAAAGACAGTTACGTTGAATACTCTAGGTTACTAATCCAGGCACCATTGGACATTGCAGCTGGAGGATCTGGTGGGAAACTGAGTATTGCCAGACAATACTGGACTGCTAGAAACATGTGGTTATTAACATTGAATCCTGATACTAAGAAGTTGCACCAAAAACTGTCTGAATACCTACTATTGTCTTAATATTCTTAACAGTTTTTCAACTTAATAAACAAAGCTACCATTCTTTTAAAAATAAATGAATAATGTAACACTTTTTTTTGTTCTCTAGTTGTGGGTCATAATTCCAAGGAAGATGCAATTGCTTGTATGGAGCTAATCCTTTGGAAGGTCAAGGAGGACAGTAAGAGGAAAAAACGGTGATTATTGTGGCTTTGGAGAAACAGGGTGGGGGATGTAAAATCAACCTCAGCTTGGCTCACTGGTCTGTAATGCTTCAGTACCAATTATTTTTTTCTGTTGTAAAAAAGATGAAAATTACAAAATCTAATGGGAAAACTCAACTGTATTTACTTCCAAAACTTAAGATGTACAGGAAGGAGAAAACACAAATGCACAAAATACATACAAATAAGATGCACAGAGTAAATTCTTGTGTTAAATAGCAAACCCGTGTGTGTTTTCAGTTCTGTTAAAGTAGTATTATTTCTGCAATCATTCTTACTACTCTGTGTAGCTGAAAACTGTCACTTATAGTAAGTGAAGGTATTGTTTGTTTGAAGGTTTGATTTCACCTTTTTCAGCCTCTGAAATAAAATTGAGGTTTTTGCTGCATGATTAAAGTTTAAGGTTGTTTTCTTTTCTCCTTCCTCCTCCTCTCTCTTTCTCTCTGAAAGCAGATGGAGAGGCAGAAAACAAACTTTAGTCATGTTTAATGTACTAATTGACATAAAAAGGCATAATGGTAAAAATGTGACCTCTTCTGGAGCAGAATCAGGTGGTCTCTTTTAAATAAGTTGAGCCTGTAGGAAGCTATTAAAGTGTAAAAGCAATATGCTTTGACTTATAAGGTTCCCCAAAAGTAGAGCATTTCAAGAAATAAACATGTTCACCACTTCAGCTAAAATTGGACTATGCTTCCAGGTATAATGACCTATCTCCTGCTTAAGATAGGATTCAGCTTCTGCTGCCTTCAGAGAGAAAGATTTTAAAGTCTGTTGTCACTTATTTGTATGAAGGAAGCAGAAGAAAATGAAGATGTAAGAATGGATGACATTTTTGTACAACACTACCTCTGAGCTGAAGTTATGCTTTGCACTGGTTTGTCAAAGAGAGCTGAGAGTGGTAAGGAAAAAAGTTCTTTACTGAGGACCCCATATGAGAAGATCAGTGGTGTAAATAAGATCTCACAGTTCTCAGTCATGCCCTGAACGATGAGTACACTGCATGACTAAATCTATATTGAAGGTTAAAACTCAGTACAGCTGCTTCTTATGCATTAAAGTACTTGGAGAGTGCATCCTGTTCTGAGAGATGGTGACCTGCAATACATTTACTGTATTTAATTGCTCATGCTCTTTAGCTGGGCCTCTGCTTATTTTCTGCATTTCCCTTCCCTCATCTTGCAGAGTTCACAGAACTACAGTATAGCTGGGATTGACAGGCATCTGAGGAGATCATCTAGTCTAGTCCTCTGTGATGTCCAGTCAGGTTTTGAGTATCTCTAGGGCTGGAGCCTGTACAACCTTTCTGGGCTTTCCATAGCTTGACCACCCTCAATGGAATTTCCTAGATTTCTGTTTATGTCCACTGCTTCTCAACCTGTCACTGGATACTGCTGCGAAGAGGCTACTCCCATCTGCCTCATTCCATTCCTCATTATGCTTCATTCCATTGGGTATTTACATGTTTTGATGAAATGTATATAATAGCCAACATTTTGTCTTTCAGTTTCAGCAAATGCCTGACCATTATATTTTGAGTAGCCGAGAGGGGCTGTGTTTGACTTTATAGTTGTGTCAGGCACTGTCTGTCCACAGAGAAGTAAGAATTAAATATCCCCATTATTTAAGACCAGATGTGTGCTTCTTTTCGGGTTACTGAGGAGGAGGAGAAGTGTAGCCCTTGAGTGGATCAGCTGAATTCAGACGTCTCCAAGGGTCATTGTACCTTACTTTTCAGCTAATCTACTGAGGGTAAAGGTGCTTGTTTGGAATTTTTATTACCCCTCCACTTGTGATGGTGTCTAGTGAATCTTACATTAAGCTAGCCAGTGATGTCTGTTTTCAGATAATTTCTGAGGTTACCTGCCAAGCAGGCTGTGCTTGGTGGAGGTGTATAAAGAATGTTAGGATGTGGAGTATTTGGAATAATGGAGAACTGTTGGCACTGGTAGCATTATGCTCTTGACAGCAAAGAAACACATAGGAGACACCTGGGAAAGAGGGGGCATGGTTTCTGATGTATTGTGCTGTGGAAGGCAGAATGTACAACCTGCTAATGGCTAAGCTGAAAACTTTTATATGCCACCTACTGCCATAAACTGGGCTTTCCAGCACTGAATAACAGACAATAAAATCTAGCTACTGAATCTGGGATACCCAGTGCATGCTGCAAGCATAGAAGCAATTCTTCTATTTGACACTCTAACAGGATGTTTTCTATAGCTGTAGTTCTGTGAGGTGTAGATTGAATAGAGACATCTCAAGTTGTGTATTGCTTACGTGACGTTTGAATAGGGTAAGATCCCACATGATTGACTTGGTATCAGAAGCTCAGCTAATCCTGCCTCTATTTGTCTAACCTAAGAACTAGAGGATCTTTCTGGCAGGCCAAATATCATATCTGAAGCACTTGAGTACAGTACTTTTAAGAGGCCATACCACACTATAGACTGCATAACGGATAAAATAAGCAAAAGTAAGTAAGCCCTGCTTGTAAATAATAAGTAGTAATTTATAATTATGCAGTGAAATTATTAATTTAAATGCAAATTGAATAAGCCTCATGTATATCAAGGCTAATTGTAAAAATGTGTTTTACTATACGTAGTATGTTCCTCAGTCCTGTGCTTCATGATAATTGCCATATGGCTGCCTCCAATTGAATATATTTTGAAGTGTTTAATGCTTATTTTGCATATAGGGCAACAGTGAGTGTTAAACTGGACAATGAAAGAGCAATAGCATACCTTATATCTTACGGGTGTCAATAGAATTTTTGAAGAGATTATTTCTACTAGCTCACTTTTACATTCAAATAGGAGTCTTACTTAATTATCGTTGGTGAGCCTACTGAATTGACATCTGCTTGTAACTCTCATTGTCACATTGAGCTTAGCATTTTTTTTTAAAGTTACAGTGAAATGCCTATGAAATATGGCTATAAGATGCGGATTTTGCTATCAGTAGCTCCTGGAAAGTATCAAAAATACCTAAGGTGGCAATACCTAATGTGTTACAGTAATTATATGTATGCACTATATCTAGATGACTAGGAAGATAGAAAACCCTTCATATGAAACAGCAAATTTCATTACTTCAATCTGTTCCAGCTCTGAACAGTATATACACTTCTACAGCCTGTGGAGGCAGAGGCTAATGTGTGATATACACATACATATCTGTAGTAAAACAGTATTACTGTATTATATACAGTTAGAGCTATACACAGTTCTACACAGCAGATCACATTTTGGGCTCCAGCAAACTGAGTTTTGGTTTTCTTCAATACATCATTGATGAATGAAGAGTTGTCCTGTCTTAAGCAGCTTCTTCAGCGGAGCAATCAATGCCTGCATAAGTAAACTTCTCGTATAGGGTAGTATTCACGTAGGTCTGGGAAGGAAATAAGCAGAAAGCATGTGATGCAACATGGGTTACCTCAAGAATCCTAAACTATTCTGAAATTATCATTGCCTAATTAGTTTTTAGGGATTCATTTTTACCTTCCTTTCTTCTAACATCCTGTTCAGTGACACCAGTATCTGAGCAAATGATGGTCTTTCATATGGTTTCTCTCTCCAGCACTGTCTCATTAGGTCATACCTTTAAAAATCAAACACCAACAATTGATGATCTAGATGCATAGGTTAAAGTTATAAATTCATGCTTATTGGAAGATTGTGCACATTCTATTTTTCAAAGAAAAATGGATTTATACATATCTAGACTTACATTTTCCACAGCTGATTGCTGTATGAAAAGCATTTTCTTTTCTCTGGAATAATCAAAAAACTCTCTTTGAGCTAAAGCTGTTTTTTTAAAGAACAGGGTATCTGGCAGAATCAGAGAGGCTGAGAAATAGTTCATGGCAAATAACAGTGTATACTGGGTACAAATGGACTTAACTAATTATTTCCAATTGTGTACCCTTTTCAAAATGTTTTTGTTTTGTTTTATTTTTTTAGACATAGTTCTTGTGTTTTCCTGAAAAAAAAACTTTGTTTTATTAGTTTCTTGTAGACATAGTGTATTTCCTATAGTAGATGTTATTCCATTTCATTTTGTTTCCTGAGGCATTTACTTACACTTCATCATCGCAGTTGAGAGGCTTTTCCAGTCTGTACCCTTGAGGCAGTTTTTCGTAGAGTTCTGCACAAGTCATTCCACAATATGGTGTTCCACCTGAAACAAGAGTTTAACTATTGTCATGAACACATGGTGCTTTAGTAAAAGAAACTTTAATTTCATGAAGAAGAATGACTGACTCAGTAACAGGCAAATTAGTCCAACATTAGGGAATATTCTGAGGCTACAGTTGTTAATGTTTCCATACTGCTTAATGCACAGTATTGAAGAGAAAAATAGAAGTGAGTATAAACTTTTATCATCTGGGGGCCTGGCCTGAATTTCTCTAAAGCTCTAAGGGCCTGCATCTGACTGAATTTTAACTGGTTTTATAATACTCTTGTTGGCAATAGGGAAGTCATTCCCTCATTAGCATGGTATTAATAAGATCCAGTATGGGCTTACGAAGCTATCACTGTCAAGCTGGCTTTGCCCCTTTTTGCAGATGTTTGGTGTGCTCAGACTCTTGATTTTCCACACTGCAGTGTGTTGGTTCCCATCCATAATTAACGCAAAGCCATTGAGTAAGGAAGGCTGGGAACAAGGTAGAAAGCAAGAGTTGGTGGTTAGTCCAGACCACAATGTGCGCCTCGGTCAGTGTGCATCTCTAGGCCAGCAGACCTTGGTGCACACTCTGAGGCAGGTCACAAAGGCTATGTCACACATCCACTTTAGACGGTTTGGGGCTGTATCACATACATCATCACCATAGGTGCAGAAATGAGCTCTAAATTTTATTTGGACGTTAATGTTCAAAAATTTTACTTTGAGAATAGTTGGAGTAGGACATGTTTGTCTCCTTCCTCCTCCCCCCTCCTCCCCAAGTCATTAAAATATGTCTTGATCTAAAAATCAGGTGGAAAAGTCACCCACCAAACTCAAAACACCTTGGATTAAGCATGTAAATCACGTGATATGCTGGATTTTATATTTAGATATGGCCTAGGTTTTAATAGTGCAATGAAACAATGGTCATTATGTTTTTCTCATTTAGAAATGTACCTGAATTGAAAATATAAGAATTCAATTTCTAAGCATGCTGAAGCTAAATAAAATTTAGTAGAATGAACCAGAAAAAAATTGAAGTATGTTGCAAACAAATACATTTTTAACAGACTGCTGGCTTAGACTGGTTTATTTGTATAGTACAATATTCAGATACTTACCTAGACTAACAATTTCCCATAACAGGACACCATATGACCATCTGCAACAGAGAGAGATTATGGAGTACAACAAGAATACAACGAGACTTCATATTTTAAAATGGTAGGTAGTTTTGCTAGTACTCAGATAACACAGAGAAGTGCAATTCATTCTCTTTTTATTTATTATTATTTTTATAAAAATAGGGTTTACAGAATCAGAAAGCAGGATGGGATCTTTAGCGAAGTTAATTCACTATGAGTCCATCAACTTCAGTCCTGCAGTAGACTGTGATCTCTCAGCAAACTGTTGTTATGGAATTGCTTTGCCAAATATCACTTCCAGTTTCCTATATCCAGTTTCCTAAAATACTGAATTTCCCTGGGTCTCCCAAGGATTCATGATTTCAAATGAGAAATTTAGCTAAAGTAATGGCCCAAATTCAATTCGCTGTCCAGTTGTGAACATAGAACTTTTTCAGACCTCAATGACAAAATAAAAGTACCTTTTTGTTGTGGGTTTTATTTTTGCTTCAGTTGTTCACTCATGCTGGCACAGCTACTAAGTCTTTTGAGTTAAGAGTGGATGTCTCACCCTGGCCATCAAACTTTCCTTGATGTTGAAAAAAATTTCTTTATCAAAACACCACTTGAAAGCATACTTACACATCACTGTTTGTGGTGTAAACACTGTAATTCAAAGATTCAATTGCCATCCATCGCACTGGAAGCCTTCCCTGGAAATTATTCCATGAATGGTGTGGTCAGAAGAGCAATACAGCAATTTATACCCCAACAATTGTTCTGTGTGTTACCTTAATGAAAACTGACTTTAAACAAGTAAGCTTTATTAAGTCAATAAACTTGTTTCTTTGAGTTGTGCAATTACTTCCCAAAGGGACAGTTCACACTAAAGCTAATGGAAAGTATATCCAACCAGCATCAAGAGGAAATGGAAATAATTCCTGAGCGATGTCTTATGATGTGTCTAACAAATACTGTTCCCTTTACCACCCAGTGTTATTCCTGGTCTATGATTACATGGTGCTTATTATGCATCTTCCTCTTTGAGATCTTCCAAAGCATTAGCTCTGGACAGCTGATTTTTCAGCTCACAAGTCCTGAAATACCTTTCGTTACCATCTTGCTAACTTTGACCTTGTTCAAGAGAATTAGACCAGCTTGACTCAGCTGGACAATTTCTGGTACAAAAATACCGTTTTCATAGCTGGGAAGACCCACCCACATGCACATATCGTTTTCATATATCAAATATATATTAATGGGTTTTTATAACACATTCTTACTATATTTCATAACTGGCTGCAAAATTGGTTATTCTACTGCCATCCACATTAATATAAATAATTTTTAGTTAAATTGTGTATTATAATGGTATATATTATAATATATATATTATAATGGTATAGAATTGATTTACAAGTAATGTATGTATATTAATAAATACAATATCAATGTTTATACTTGTCAATCTATAACATTTAAATAATCAGTTTGTACTACTCATGGGTTTGCATTTTTGGTCAGGTGAAAACACAAAGAAACAAGAAAACAAAAAAGAGGAAAATAGACTGTATCAGTTTCTTTTGATCCTTACCATAGTCTTCTTAACGTAAACTTCTTGACCTCTTGATAAGCCAAAGTCAGCTATTTTTGCAACATAATTTTCTCCAACCAAGATGTTTCTTGCTGCCAAATCGCGATGGATAAACTAAAATTAAAAAAAAAAATCACCACAGTATTTATGACGTTTACACGTGTTTAGTGCTATGTTGAAAATTGCAAACATTCAGAATAAAAAGAAAACACAAACCAAATGACTTACTGTGTCACTACCAGAAACATTTAAAATTTATCTGAAGATGAAAGCAGTTAGTTACTGTCATTATCCAGTTTTAATGCCTCTTCCTTGATTCCCCATGACACACAGTATTTGATAGGGCTAAGTGAACACAACAAAGTAAACCTCAGCCAGTGGGTGATACAGAAGCTAAAATTAAAACCTTATTTTGATTTCATTAGGAGGCGCAGTCCCTGAAAAATAAAATATTGTGCTTCAGTGGATAGAGAGTTGAAGACTGACCTGTTTCTGGCTCAAGTAGTCCATCCCTCTAGCAACGTCGGCTGCAAAATGCAGAAGCTGCTGAGAGGAAAGCGTAGATGCAGTGCTGTTGGCAATAGCAAATGCTGGGTCTGTCTCTAGCACTCTGCTTTTCCGGAGGAAGTCCAGTAAATTTCCGTGGGGGGCATATTCAATAGCAAGATAAAGATATCCTAATGAAACATCAGACAGTGAGAAGATCACAAAGTGAAAGACGGTCAGTAATAGTATCTGGGCACTTACACTGCTTTGAGTGAAAAAGAAATAAACATAAAACATAAAAAGAATAAACATAAAACAGACTTGAGAGGAAATATCAAGGAGCATAATTTCTAGGTGTAGAGGAGAATTTAGAGCTATTAATGAACATCATTTCTGAAGGATTAATGTGGACTTGTGGGTCTAAAACCAAGTTTATTTGGCTTTTTAACAAATGTTGCAGAAAGACCTGCATATGAGCTAGTATTTCTGTGAGCTATACTGTGTTTTGTTCTTTTTTTTTTAAATTAATTTTTAAAGCATATGTATTCAAGAGTATCTTACCCCGATGTTCACAAGCTCCCAGAAGATTTATTATGTTGGGGTGATGACCAAGTTTACAAAGAACTTCAAGTTCTCCAGCAAAGTCCCTGTGATCATCTTTTGAGGCATACTCTGAAAATCAAATAAGCATGCATTTATGTTTTCCTTTGAACTGAATTTATGACTGTATTGTTGTTAATTATGAAGGCTCTGGGCTGCCTGGGACACTACTGCTCCAGCCTCAATAAAAAGAGAAAAACTCTAAGATACATTTGTATTTACTGAAAAAAGTAGGACTTTTCAATTGAAGAAGAAAAAAAAGAGAGAACTTCATGTCTGTAGCAGCCACCCGCAGAGAAAGAATCTTAATATACCATGTTGCTTCCCTTATTGAGAATGTAAAATGTCATAGCAGACCATATGACAACTAGCTGCCTAAAAATCCTACCAGGTGAGTGCTGTTGATTATTTCTACCTGCATGCAGACCTTGGCTCTTTTTTAAATTGTCACCCTTAAGGGTATCTCCCAATTTGCCTAGATAATGATCTAGTGAATTTTGAGAAAATATGTACATTCTTGCAGTATTGCAGTTCTCTCTGGAACGTGGCAGTGGTACCCAATGAGAACAATGTGTGTGTACAAGTGTGTATATATATATTTTTATATATATGGATGCATGGATACAGTTGTCTCTGAATGGCTAAGGTAAAGCAAGAGGAGTAAATGCTGTGCCCCAGGGCTAGCTCTGTGTTTCTCACTCTACTAAAGGTATCTTTTAATGGCTCCCACTTTGCAGGTAAACTCAACACATGAAGTTCATGCTGACTGATGTATTGAAAAATACAAACCAATTATATTAACAACTAGAGAGAAATATAAACCAACTTGACCTTGCAGAAATACAGTCTTTGCCAGGGTACAAATCTTTTCCTACTGACAGCTGATACACTTTTACTAGCAACTGTGAATATTTATTTTAGCTTTAGGAGAGAACCACTAAGCATTTCTTATAACAGAGAAACATTTGGAAGAAAGAACTAAGAAAAGTCTTTAGTCTCAGAGTCTCCGATCTTTACTACCTTTCATCCTTTTAATCGCAGCATCCATGCGTAAGCCATCTTTCTTAATGCGTGCTTTCAGGACTTGCCCAAAGTTACCTTCCCCAATCACATCTTGAAATTTTATGTCATTCCACTCAAGAACTGGATAAATAGTGGGATCTGGGCTGTTTTTGGCTTTCTTGCTCAGCGTGAGAGTACCTGAGTTAAACTGTACAGCTGGCTCTTCCCTCTGTAACAAAGTTAAGCAAATGACATTTACTGTGGTTTCTACTTTACTGAGCAATGCTCTGATTACACTTCCGAAATACATGTGTGCTCACACATGTACACACACACACAGAGCCTGATCCATCTCTTGCTTACACCAGAGAGAATACAGTAGGCAATTACACCTACTTTAGACACTAACTGCATCAAGCACTTCTGCCCAGATCCACAAAATTAATCAGGCTCCTAATTTATGCATAAATACCTGTGTAGACTTAAGCCTCCTGAGAGCTTTTATAAACATCTTGAAGATGAAGGAGCTGGGCAAAAATCATTTGGTAAAACTGATCTCAAAAAGAGTTTTAAGTCTCAGGTTTGAGATTTATCTTACATTAAGTTTGACTAAATCCTGTGCTGATCAGGCTCAGTAGGGAGACTGAGAAGCAAGCAAAAAAGAAGCAAGGAAACAAAAGAGAGAGGAAATGGTCTTCCTTCATACTTGAGGAGACACATCTCTACTTCAGTTACTCTTTCTCATCAAATACTTCTGTGGGAAAAGTTTCAGGACAAGGAGCAGAAGCTATTCTGTGTGGCTTGGGACTGATCATCTTTTTGGATGAGCCTCCTGTCCTCCTGTTTATGAAACAACCTATGCAGATCCATATGGAGGAGCTCTTTGGTGCTCTTCATTCTGCTTCACAAGTACCCCTCTGAAGTGAGAGAACAGCACCAGAAAGCAGAGTGATAAAGAGACTACAGCAGGAAACAAATATATACATGTATGTATGTATAGGCAAGATATCTCTATGAGATATTACAACCTTCAGCAATTTCCTCACTGCTAGAACTATAATGTTTCTGTTGACTGGTCCATGGTGTGCTGTGCCAAGGTTGAAAAGCCACGAGGGAGCTGTTGCTGATGCTCAAAAGCAACATTAAAAAATACTGTAGTTTTCAAAATCAGGCACAACTTCATAGAGGGAGAACAGGCCATGATGTCTGACCTAGTGCTTGTCATTCACAGGTGGGACAAGGTAGAAAAGGGAGAAGGAGCAAAGCTGTGCATCTTTTCTCAAGTCAGGTTGTCTACCTCATACCCTATAACCGTGATTGCTTTAGCTCCAGGGTCACCAGCAGAGAAGCTTTACAACAACAGTACTAATTGCACACATGAAGAGAAGACAAGATTTGGGAAAGCCAAGGAAAAGGAGTTGGAAAAAACAGGAAAGAATGGGGCCAAAATTAATAACCACACTGACATAGGAAAGCTGGAAACCCACCACCACATTTTGGAAAGCCTGAGCCATTCGGCGCTGGAAGTTGGCTCTCTTTAACTGCAGCATGATGAGAAAGGCCAGGAGAATTGTTACACAGGTCATCCCTGCAGAGCCAAGGATAGCAATAAGCAGCATTTTGCCTCCTTTTGATTCATATGGAGCTGTTGAGGAAGCACATAAAGAGTTCACCATTATTTCCAGCTAATTCTGAAGAAGCCACGGACAATGTACAGCTAAATACTGCTGTCTTGTAAACTGTATAAAGACAGAATGATACATCCCTTTTTTTTCCAGAAATGCCACAGACATTAGATGCTCTGATTTTCAGATGTCTGAGCACCTGCAGGTCCCACTGAATTCAAGCACAGCAGAGCTGAGGTCACATTCAGTGATCTAGTAGTCTTATTATATGGAGGTCATTTAATTTATGAGCTGTTGGGCACTTTCTAATGGATACACACAAATGTTGCATGTTGTGATTTCACCAATGCCACGCAGTGAACTGAGGATCACATTTTGGTGATGCTGTGTTATGTGCCAAAATTAAGAACAAAAGAAAGCCAATATTAAAAAAATAAATAATATGACTTTGCCTTAGCTAACCATTTCATATCACTGGACTTGGTTTGTGCAACGCCAGTATGCTGGAATAACCAACCTTTAGTTTCTGGAAGAGTCTTCAGTTCAAATGATGTGTTTGGGTTGCTCAAACCAATGTTGTTCTGAGCATTAATCTGAACCTGGTACACAGTGTTTGGCTCAAGGCCCTTGAGATGGTATTGAGTAATGCTGGTGTTCTTTATGATGATATCGATGTGGTTGTACTCAGCCTTGCCATAAATTTTGTAGCTGATGATGATGGAGGAGATGGAGTGACCCTCGGCAGTTGTCCAAGAGATGACTGAGGATGTGTCTGTGGTGTTAGAAAACCTGATGTTGTATGGCGCTGGAGGGATTCCTGAGAACAAACACAAACATGCGCAAAGTTGGAGTCTACATCCACCACTTTCTCCTTCCCACACAGAAGCACAGGAAAAGCACTTTCCTTGGTGTTTTTGCTGTGCTAAACAGAAGCAGAACTTTGTTGATGAGCTATGGTAACTGAATGCTACAGTTCTGTGAACTTAATGTGTTGTCACCCGTATTGCAGTACTCCATACTTCCAGCAGAGGTTGGAGTGGCATTCAGTAAACTCCTGTCCTCGGATGAAGATAAAAATTCCCTGAGTTGTAGGCAAATTAATGCATAAAGGGTTAATTTCCTTCTATATTTAATCGCCATCCTCATGTGATTCCCAGGTCCCATACTTTCACTGCTCCAGGGAGCAATTCCCTATTGGGATACAGGCTGTTAGAAAGAAGGGAAATCGATACCAGCATTTATACAAATTTCATCAGAAAACCACCAGCAGAGGGGAGTGCTAGACTTGTGGATAAACCCATGGCTACTAAGCCAAGTATCTTCTCCTGGAAAACAGTACTACTCTTACACTCTTCTTGGTGCAGTTTGGCGTCAAAGCTCAGGAAACTGGAGTGTCCCATGACAGCCATGATATTTCTGTTAATACATGCAGGAGGAAGAAGCCCACCTTTTCAGTATATGGCATGGGCAGCTGCACCCATCAGACATTCAGGTGAACATACGTTCAGACATTACTTCATTCACATGGGGCATTTGTTGTAGCATTATGAAAGGAACTACTCACACTCAGGGTATTCAAGAGTGGTCATAGATCTTTGTTGTAGCACACCTAACTACTCCTTGCTCAAAGGGATTTTACCTTGCATTGTATCTTTTCTTCCTTCTTTAACTGCTGACTATTTATGTATTGACATAGCTGAATTGCAGGGTCTGAGTGTTTTTTTGGAGTAGGGAACTCTCTGTACTCATCATTATGGGGAGGAAACGCTGCATGTGTCAGAAGCATAAGATTTGGATTACCAAGCATTTACTTTGTTTTTTCCATTTTTCAAAACTCATTATTAATTCCTGATAATTTCCAGCATCAGAATTTCTTTGGACACCAAGCTATATCTTCATAATAACAGTAATAACAACCAGAAGTGATCATCAGGAACTGAACATTACCAAAATAAAGGATTACATTTAATATAGTCATTAAGTGACAGTCAGTCTGATTACTGGAGGAAAAGAAAGAATTAAAAAAAACGATGAGCCACTTACTGTCACTGAAAGTCCATGCGTACAGATAATTGCTCCATTCTCCTTGGGACCTGGTGTTCACTCGTACCCTGCACATGTATTGCTGTCTAGGCTCAAGATCTTTAATGATGAGGGTGGACATATTTCCTGGAACTTGAGTAATAACACTGCTCTCATCACCATTGTCATTCACACTCTTCCTTTCCACTTCAACACGAATGTCATCCTCCGTTTTCAGTGTTAAAGGATGCCATGACAAATTCAGTGATGTCATACTTTTTGGAAAGAGAGCGAGACCTTCTGGTGGAGGAAGACCTTGGAAAAGCCACAGTGAGACAAGGAACAAGATTTCAAGTCTGGTATGCATTCTAAAATAAGGGTACCAGCTATTCCCAACCACTTGCTCTAGCTTGGAGTGCCACCTCACGCAATTTGGCAGAAATTACATCTAAGAGGTGTTGATAGTCCCAAAGTATCTTATTAACAGCTGTGGTGTCAACAAAAAGTTCTTTTCACTGAGCTGGTGTTGCAGATGCACTTTTTAGACTTGAGAAGCCAGCTCTTTTGCTCTTGTGATAGATAGTTCCTGGTGCAATCCCCATTTATTTTCTATGTCTGTATTCAGGTTGGGCTGTATCGTCAGTGGACTAAAAGCTTTTCTGGTTTTTCAGATATCTTCACTTTTAAAGTAAACTGATCTAATACTAGGAGGAAGCACTGATCTAGAACTGGCATGCAAAAGATAAGGTAAGATCTTTAGATAAGATATTTAGATACATCTATTTCTATAGATATCTTCAGGTAAGATATTTGTCTCACCAGAGGGCACAACAGACATGAAGGAAGACTGTAGATGCTCCAGGACATCTCCATACTACTCACTATTTTTGAAAAACTGCTATTTACAACAGTGATTTCTATTTCCAACTCTTCTGCACAGCCAGCCAAAATAAGTACATTTTCCTTTCCCAGATCCCCCATAAATTAGAGAGAATTATAGCTCTGCCTTTTTTGGATTTTCTTCACCTCTGATTTTTTTTACTTCCTTCTTTTTTTATTTGCCTGAGATTATTTTGGAAGACTCCACATAGTTTTCCTATCCAGCCCTCTTTGCTCAAATGAAAGTGCTCTGGCAGATCAGGGAACAGACCACAAAGAAAAACAGCTGAAACAGCCCTTTTGTGAAAACTCAAGACGATGACTTACCAAGCGCAGCTGTTGTGAATCTAGCCTGTGGTCCAGGATGGCCTTCCCCACCTTCCCCTTGCCGACTCAGCTGAACACAAAACAGATACTCTGTTTTTGGTTCCAGGTTGTCCAGTCTTTTGGTTGTGCCTTTAACTGACAATGAAAAGAGAAAGTAAAGCCATAGCTCATGCTGAAAAATCTTAAGGAAGAAAATGTTTGGAAAATATTCCTGAACCACTAACCATAGAAGGTAAGATACTCAGGATCTTCTTTTATTCCTGATTTACCAAGACAAACTGTTTAGAAATATAAAATTCTTATTTTTAAGTTGAGCTTCAACCCAGCCAAAAGGATATTTTCATGTGGTCTTCCTTCAGGACAGAATATGACTGGTTGCTTAGGCAGTGTGCATTGCGCATGCAGATCCTAGGTTATCTTGAATTAG
Organism: Tringa solitaria; assembly: GCA_026413425.1. Classification (NCBI taxonomy): domain Eukaryota; kingdom Metazoa; phylum Chordata; class Aves; order Charadriiformes; family Scolopacidae; genus Tringa; species Tringa solitaria. The sequence continues at coordinate 68,387,531 of JAOXJM010000019.1, forward strand.
CTACAAGAGCTGTTTGTTAGTTTCTAAAGTTCTTATGATGTTTCTTATAATGTTTTAGGCCTTGCATAAAATGTTAAAACAGGGCTGGAAGAGATCATCTAACTCACAAGCAGGTTTAATTTTGCCCTTACCATTCCTGATAAGTGTTTAGGTAAGATATGTGTCTCACCAGAGAGAACAATAGACATGAAGGAAGATTGCAGATGGTACATCTCCATACTGCTCACTACTTTTCAAAACCTGCTATTTACATGGGAGTTTTCAACAGCTGGGCCAAACACTGAGTACTATTTATCTTAAGGAAGGAGAGGGGAACCCTTTGGTTACTGAAAACTGAATATAAGCTTTTGACTACTCTTGGTGTACTGCATCCATATTAACATTATACATAGTGATATGCAAAAAGTCATGCATCCATTCATAAAAGGTTTATGTGTTGTAGACTATTTTGAGTTTAGTGAAGAGCAGACTCCACGTTATATTTCAAGATGCAGCTGAAGTTTGTGTTTAAGGGAATTAAAGAATGTCCTCTTACCTTCGACAGACATCCAGGACTGATAATGTTTTGCTGGCTTGTACAGGAGTTTTGTTGACACAACAGGTCCATCTCCAAGATGTAAGTCAGCATTGATATCAATTATGAGGAAATTATGTCCACTGTCTGTCAGCCTTGGAGCATACTGTGGCACAGGAGGAACTGAGCAAGAACACAAGAATTAAACCAGATTTTTAAGTCCCTATATCAGTAAAACTCTAGTATCTTCCTAGATCTGTAGGAAAATCAGAGATATTCTTGAAAACTCTTACAAAGTCGACAGAAGTTTACACCCTTAAGCTGACAGTTTAGATGTTTCAAAAAAACCTTTGGATTTTCTTCTAAACCTTACCATCACACTTATTTTTTTCAATATACATAATTATTATGTTGAGTATAAAGGGCTTCTGTTTGTATTCTGACCATAGATATTTATTCAGACATTGACCTGCAGTGCAGAGAACAGATAGCTCTCCCACATTAGAGTATAAAGCTGCCCTTAAAGCAGAGAGACAAGGACATTTGAAGAGATTCATGCTTTTACCTTTGACTGTAACTTGAAATGGTTTCTCTGCCATTCCCGCTACCGTCTGCACACTGCAGACCCAGGTTCCTGTATCACGGGGCTGGATTCGATTAATTGTGAACATGGCTTCAGAGCGATTGCTGGTAACAATCAGGGCAGGCTGAAATGACAAAACATGTAGAGGGCCCAAAAGATGTTGGCATATAGGAATATTCCCCTATCACTTCCTCATAATTTAGGAACTCATCTAAAGTTTAGTGATTTTAATAGAAATTGTCTACAACGGTAAATTCCATGTATGTGGTCCAGTTCATGAGTTCATGAAGTATCTCAGAATATTGAAATGTCACATTATGCTTGAAAAATATAGTGTGCATTAACTACAGATAAAGTAAATATAAACATCCAAAATAACAGGAAGCAGTTCATCAGCAGCCTACCCTTAGAACAGTTCCATCTTGCTTCAGAAGTTTAAATTCTTCAGATTTAGGAAGTGGCATCCCAGTTGCTATACAAAAAGGCTTGAACTCAACACCAGAATTGAGTTCTACGGGATCTAGTAAGTTTTCTATCTGAGGTGAAAGATCTGCTGAACCTACAGAAGATATAGAAAATTTTAATGTCAGCCTTCAAGGAGAACTTTAAAAAGGCAGCACCAAAAGAGGTTAAGGTGTGCAATGAGCACAGGCAGCATAGGCGTCTAGTTCTTTCTCCACCCCCATGTGGGCATACACAAGGATCAGGCTTACCAGAGTCAGCACAGTTATATCACGTGAGAAGGACAAGTCCTCTGTCCACTCTTCTTTCTCTTCCCTCCCCTCGTTTCCTCCACTCACCTCCCCTCTCTCTCTGGCTGACATTCTAGGCACAGACAGCCTAGCTATGGCAAAATCATGCATGCATTTTGTACTGTATGTACAGTATCTATTGGCTCTCTATTTTCTCTGTTTGTAAGAGCAGTCAGGTCACAACAGTGTAGTTTGACTTGTATCACTCACAAAAACAAGTTTGACTTGTTTTTGCACTAAAAAGCTTTTACGAGTTAACAGTGGTTTTTTCACTATATTTATCAAGCAGAAATAATAGGTACTTTGTGCATCTTATCAAATATTGTACGTGATCTTGCCTGAATCCAGAGAGATTCTGAATGAGATACATTCAGCTTTGCAAGCTTAACTCTCAGAGAAACTGTTTTAAACTCTGGGCTTGTCTTGGTGTCTGTCATAGATTTCAGATCATGAGGCACGTGGCATAGGAATGTATGCAGATGAATAAGAGGTAGGTAATGGTAAAGTATCTTGAGCCTATCCAAAAGCTGATCATGCAAGTAGGATGTGCATCTTCTGGCAGTAACTGATATTAAGTTACTGTCAAATCCTATGGATTGAGGTTTGCAAATCTACCTTAATGAAAGCAAAATCAGATGAAATGGTGGTGTGCCAGCCTGCTAAATGCAGTGTAGGGGGCAGAAGCAGAAAAACACTGCATTGCAACCAAGATTCACAGAAGTGCCTGGGTCCCTGGAATGTAATTGACAGAGCAAGGATACCCGCCTGGAGTGGAAATGCTGTACCAGCACGAAGACCTGTTTCAGTTACACTGGGAAAAGCCATTTACTACCGTGTTACCTTGCTTTACCTTCTTTTTCACATTGCAGACCATGCCATCCCAGGGAGCAGATGCAGCCCTTAAATCTGTCACATGTCCCTCCATTGTGACAATTACATTTGAGTTTGCAATCCGACCCATAAAAACCAGGTTTGCACTCTGAAAGGACACATTTCCAGTTAGTGTACAGGTACTAGAATATGTCTTCCATTAGTTTTCAATCTCATGCATCAATTCTCCAGGAGGGTTTAGTTCCCTCACTGAGCATTAGTTTGAAACTATATGTATTAGCACTAAGTCATCAACAGAGCAGCCTGAGAACGCACCAGCACCAACAAATTAGAGCACATTTGCATCCGTGCCTGTCATTTTTAGACTAGATGCCAATGTGGAAGCTTCTTCAGTTTCTACTGCTTTTTCACTTGCACTGTGGTAATGTCCAAAGGCTTCATCAGAGTTACATCACCACTGAACAAGATGGCACATATTCATAAGGGAAGATGTGCTTTGTGTCACAGAGGGACTGCAGTTTAGTTGAAATGAATGAGGGCAATTATGCTTAGTATTGCTCAGCAATGGATATATGTTTGGCATAGAATTGCTCAGTTTGACTTGTAGAAATATAGCAGGACTGTAGCTGTTGGAGGATTTTTAATTCCTCAGTAGAACATAAATTCATTTCGCAGAATAATTTGAATAGTTTTTAACTTTATTATGTCGTTCTTCTGAGAATCTGACATGGTCCTCTGAGATGGGTAAATATTATTATACCTCTTTTTCAGAATGTAAAAGAATCCCATATTTTACTCTGCTCTTTCCATTCCCTCCTATATTTCCTATGTGCAGCACATTAAGGACGCTTCACCATTCTTCATATCCTTTACCTTTATCACATTCCAGTCCCATCCATCCTGTGGCACAAGAGCAACCGTATGGATCTGGTAGACAGAACATATAGTTTCTGCAGCCATAGTTTTCTTTACAGCTCTCTTCGCACGTTTTGCCAAATGTATTGGCTCCACAAGCTGTTGAAAGGAGAGAGAAAAAGAATAGCCCAACAGCACTAAGTCCTCAAAAGAGGCAGTGCTTCTAATGACACAGCTTTAGACAACAGAAAACATGGATTAAAAAAAAAATAGCATTTTTACTATTCAGATACCAGATGTATTAACATCCATAATGTCAGCCACAGCTGCACTAATGGGTAAGTTCAGGCAACAGAAACAAACACGACTTTCTCCTGTGTGAGGATCCACCAGCAAAGCACCCATAGCTTTGGATATGCAGGGACAGAGCTTCAGCAAGAAACCATGTTTATAAGCCTTTTTAATATAAAATGGACAAACGGTCCCATGAAAAGCTAGTATTCTTCTTTAGAGGTCCGTGCACATGAAAATTCCAAGCTCAAAGTTTTGCTTTTCTGATATGATCAGTGTTACAGAGTGATTTAGATGTCAACTATTCTAATAGCTTATCTCTAGTATTTGCAGTATTGCAATTCAGTCAAAATATTAGGATACATATTTAGCATTGGACTCAAAAATAGCTTGGAGATTAATGCTATAATTATTTCAGAATTCAAGCTAATTGCCACAGACACAGATATACAAACATATGTATACTATTGGTATGTCCCTACAGAGACAGATCATCCTGTGAGCACGTTAGCAGCTTGTTCAGAAGTAGCCAGGGAATCTGTAGCACAGGGCTTCATTTCCCAGTGCCAGTGTATCCTTAAGACCACGTTTTGAAATGCATTTAACAGTCCCTTGGTAGCTTCAAGCATATTGAATTTCAGGGTAATCATAAAACTGCTCAGGTTGGAAGGGACCTCTGAAGATCATTTGGTCCAGCCTCTCATGGGAAGGGGAGCCTGGTTGAGATTGTCTAGCACACTGTCCAAGTGTGTATTGATCAAGAAGAGTTGGAAACATTCACCTTCCCCGGCAACATAATCTCTACTGGGAGAAGAGAGGGCAGAGTTAAATCACAACTACAAGAACAGCCTTACTAATTCAGGGTTCGTCTTGGCCAACGCTGTCCTGTGTCCAGCACCAGCAGTTGATGCTATAGCTATAAAGAGCAAAACAAGGCTACTCCATTCAATGCTTCCGTCAATAATCTGCCAACTTCTGCTACTGTGAATAAATTAATAAGAAATCCATGAAAATAATATTTGCCTACCTTTCTCACATGTTTTTCCCATAAAACCTGGAGGACAGATGCATTCCCCAGTATCTTCATGACAAATGCCATTGTTTGTGCAGGAAGGGCAGTGGGAGCTACAGGAAGGGCCCCATTTCTGAGCTTCACATCCTTTTATGCAAAAAATATAATGACATATTTGTGGTCTTCTTATTCAGTAACTGATCAAGTAGTAAAATTATTTTTCATTAAGACAAACAGTACCACGCATAAAAATATGATCCATATGGATCCCCCAAAGCCCCAGATGACTGACCTGCTATAAAGAATACTTTTTTCATGGTGGAATTGCCTCTATTTCTGGAGCAGAACTGCTGCATAGCATGCAGTAATGCTATGTAACATCTTTATGGAAGAAACTGAAAAAGTCTTCCATTTTTTTAACTAGAGAGAGATTTTTTTAGTTTGGAAGTTGACAAAGGCGTTATATTTAAGATTTCTATCCTTGTAGCAGGGATCTGAGGCCTACAAAAGGTCCAGGCTTCACCTGGAGATGGTTGTACTAGCAGTAAGCCATGACCAAGCTTGGCATTACTGGCATTGTGTCAGCATTTGGGAACTCATGTTTTATTTCTGTAACAGTATTTTTCTTGAAAGTGCGTTAGACCAGGTTCACATCTGTTGTACCTTTACTGTCTTCACTGGGTCTTTATAAGGATAAATCACCGGGTGACCTGTTTCTGGAATAAATGGACTAAGAGCAATCAGTTGTTTCCATGCTTGTCATCATTTTCTTTCCCACTTTATGACTTAAAAAGGTATTACTACCCTTATCCTGCCAGTGTGAGTTTTGATACTAATTTCATAGAAGCAGAGCTCAAGCTCCAAACAAGTATGTATGACTTCATCTTGCAAATGTTTAATCTATCCCTACAGGATGCAAAATTCTCTGGGCTGCTTTTGAAATCAGGGGGAGTTGAGAGGACTTAATAATTCTCAGTATTTGATTTATAACAGAGTTTCTTACATCACAGAAACTGACCTTCATGGCTTTTTATAGCGTAAAGCTGGGATTGTGAAGACAATAAACTGGAAAGTCCTAAGGCAGGCTCACTAAAATGGAATAATCCAGACTTGGGTCAGCTTGGGTTGTTTAATGAATCAACATGGCAGTTGGAGCTCCTTCTCTGGCAAAAAAAAAAGCTTTGCTAAAAATCATCAGTCTGTGCTTCTAATACTAATTCAAAGAAGGACAGGACATGTGTTTGAGCAGTGGCATGTAATCATCCATTCTCTTTATCATTAGTGTGCTCCCCTACCACTCTCCCAGACTATGCCCCAGGAGTTTTCTCAATAGGCAGGATGGGCAAGACAAAGACCTATTTCAAGGCAGGATGCAGAATATATGGATAAGTCTTCTGCTGTACAGCTTGGGCACTAGAGTGGAGAATAGATCTTGGACCATTTCATTTATGAAGCTATTATCACCTTACAGATCCACGTTTCGGGCATTATATTGATTCATTTGTGACTCCTGGAAGCATCCTGTGGACATTAGCAACTAAAATATGTTTTACCATCAGAAACATTTTCTCCATAATGTAAGATATTTGAACAGCTATTTGTTTTTACATATTGGCTTTATATTTCTATCCATGTTAATAGAATACAATTTTCTTTATACCTGATGAAAATTGACATAGCAGCATGAACTACAAGACACATATAATACTTAATGGAAAATATCTACCTCCATTGTAACTGATCCTGTCATCCACTGAGAGGTGAACTTTAGGAGGTAATTAAAGCTAGGGGGGTTGTAATTTGTTACAATAATTACAATTATGTATACTAAAGATGAGAAATCTTAGGATAAATGGGTATATTGGATATACTCCACCATAGAGAACAGAGACATTTGAAAATTTCTATTTTGCGCTGAGATCCACATTTCACATTCATGGGAGACCCAGTGTCACCTTCTTTTGTGCTTACTTGGTGTTTGAAAAGCTGAGATGCGAGGAAAAGAGCTAGCTGTCCTGGCAATAGCTAAGATAAATTGAACTTAAATCTGAATATTTTTCTCTCTCAGCTGCTTAAATCAGTATCAGCTTGTAGCAAAGATCCTTGGGAAAAAACTTCTTCTGACATAATCTGATGGCAGCTTATGCCAAGAAAGATTTTGGCCCTTATTTGGGCACAGTATAAATTTAATTTCAGATTCATTGCAACTTTAAACAATCAATCATCAGCACACATTAATGGAACTTACGTCTCACAATAAGCCTTGTGTAAGCAGAAGTAAAGAGGTTTCCTCCTATATATCGGGCAGAGTAAACCCCTGCGTCCTGTGGTTGAACTTGAGGATAGGAGACCTCCAACTCTCCTGGTACTTCATGCCTGGGCACAGAGTGGATGAAGGAACCTGGGGAAGGGTTGTAACACAGTTACAACAGACAGAAGCCATTCATCCTCTACAGGCAGAAGAGAGTTTGCTTTCGTTACTGAGGAAGAACAGCTGGGATGAACTAAGCAGCAGAATCTATTTATTAGTTAAGCATTTGCTGACAGCTCTTTAGCTATACTAGTTTTTGATACCTTGAGAGTTGCAAGAAAAAGGAAACTAGATCTTGAGGAGATTTAGTAGATGAATGGGACAAACAACTTTGAGTTCAGTGTTGCTTTATAGGAATGTTGTTAAGATTCTAGTGGTTAAAAGTGCTCATTGTGTTCCTTGGCCTTTCCTGGAGTGAGGGATGACCATCTATCTGTAAGGAGCCTAGTGCGGCTGGAAGCAAATGCCAGCCAGGTCCTATTTAATCTGAGTAGCACAAAGATTTACTTAGCAGACCAAAGCAGGAATAACACAGCACAGCTTTATCTTTTCGTCCCAGACTTAACATGTTTCTGTGTCTTCTGGTTTTTTCACCAAGGGAGCTTATCTGTGTTATTCTAGGTTTGCTGTAGTTGTTCATACATGGTTGCTAGGTAGGGCAATAGCATTTGGTCTTCTCCCTTCCCTCTGGATCACCATGTAACAACATTTGAACACTGGTTGCTGTAAAAGAGAAGCGGCACCCAGGGAACTTCAGGACCCCCGAATCCTTCCACCCCAGTCTGTCAGAGCAAGGCTGCTGCCAGCCAGCTCTTACCAAAACATACATGCACATCCTCACCACACGCTGTACTGACAAAGGCAGCCAACGACAAACCCACAGAGCAGAACCACACCTTTACAGGTACTGCCTGTAACACAGGACCTACATACACCCAGACAGCCCGATCCTATTCTCGCTTGCCAGCTAGCCAGGCTCGCTAGCAGATCTCATACACTCACACACCCAAAAATGGGTCTTAGCTGGCCTAGACCTACACTCTTTCTCATAGCTGGCTCTCAGACCTCTTATCTTACTCGCTGGTTAGCCTGGCTTAAAGTTTGCTAGCGTCGCACGTGCACACACACATGGGTGTGCAAAAGGCTCCCTGCCGCAGCTGGCCTTAGACAATCCTTATGGTTGCTGGCCCCAGACAAGCCCCTTTCACTCTTGGCATGTGTTTCCAGTTACTAGGACTCAAACCTGTTGTGCCCTTCTAGTCTAGCCTGAAGGTCACTAGCAGATCTGTGGACCAGGTAGAGACTACACTCATGTTGAAGAATAATTAAGAACAGAGTTTGATAAGATCAGACCAACAGTAGTGCAGGGCTTGGCCAGACCAGTGTTGCTTTTTGCCTGCTTCCCACCCCATTTTCCCATGCTTGCTCCTTTCCCGTTTACTTTGAACCATCCCTTTCCTGTGTTTGGTTCTTTCTCTAAATATCCCGTTATTTCACAAGTCCTCACCGTCCCCCTCGATCATGCCATAGTAAGTTTGCTCTTTCCCCCTGAGACCTATGATAATTCTGTTCCCCTCTTATACCTATAAGGCTCTGGCTGAAATTCTCAGGGCTTTGTGTTGTTCCCTCAGAAGCTGGAGAGCTCTGCCCTTTCATGTTTTCTGTGTCATCTGCTGCTCCTTAGGGCTTGTGTGTCTGTTTATTTATTACTTCTCTTGTTTCTTGTCTCAGTCTTTTATGCTGAATGACCATTAACCAGATGATGGTCCCACAAATCAAATGCCATTACTTCTACGTCCCCTTACAGTTACACTGATAATGAAACAACTTTTTTCACTGTGCTGAAATAATTTAGAAGGTAAACAGCGTCAAGCAGGACCTATACTGTCTGTGGTCATGCATACTGTCATACTATCACTTTGACTATAGTCAAATTTCAGGCAGCCTGGAAATGTAAAACTTTGCTGAGGATCATAATCAAAACAGCAAAAAAGATCTTGGATCAATTTAATCCATGACAACACGTAAGAGTTCTTCAAAAAAGAGAAATAATGAAAGGGATTAGTTCTGAAACTGGGGTGGTTTGGGTTTTTTTTGGCATACCTTTTAAGTTACAAACTGCAAAACAAACATGGCAGAAAAGTATTAAGAAAGCAGCCTTATGCTCACAGTTTGTTAGCAAGGTTCAGATATTGTGGTTTGTTTTCGAAGATGGCATGTATTATTCCAATATGTTACAGCAATATTATACAGCAGAACAGTTTCGTTCTCTAGACAGCCCTTTGAGGGTCTGTAAGGGGAAAGTGGTACTGAAGTGAAAGACTGAAACAATTAAATATAACAGGACAAGTATTTTCTCTACTTTGCCAGCTGCTGTATCAGAAATCCTGAGGGATGCTATTCCAGCTGCAATCTCAGGTGAACTTGACCTACTGTCTGGTGACATGGGGAATTTGAGGCTTTCTGCCAAATTTCCAGTTGGAATCCCAGATAAGGCATTACCATGATGTAAGCATTCCTGCTCTAACATACCAGCTGGTTCTTGTATGAGAAAATGCTGACAGGAGATCATGACATTTCCTGGAGGACTCTGAAAAGACAAGTGATGGTAAACTTTCTCCACCTTGCATTGCCATAGCTGGATAACTCCAGCCTTTAGAGAAGTGCTCCAAATATTCAATAATTGGGGTTGACCCACTGCATGCAGATTTTTGCAGTGTGCTGACACTTCCTTACCTCATCCTCCTCTATTTATTCCCTGTTTCCTGGTTGCTCACTGTAAGCTAGACTATTAGTGGACAAAGATGGACCAGTATCTTATATGTGCTTTCGACAACCATAATTTGTTGGGCTCTAAAATTCTGATTAAGTATGAAGGCACTGGGAGTTTTAGTGGCCTATATTGTACTACATTTCTACAGGAGGTAGGTAGCAAACTGGACATATTTCCAAGTTTCAAGCAGTAGCAACACACAACTGAACAGTGAATAACGTGATTTAGATGCCATGCTTGATAGAAAAGTTGGTATGATAAATTTTACAACCTGATTAATTTTTGTAGTTGAATGAAATAAGGATTCGATTTTGACAGTTTTGCCTTTCTGATAGCAGCTTACTAGTGCTTACTTTCTTAGCCTGAAGAGCGCCATAGAAGCTAAATGGCCTCTAAAAGCCATTTGAAAATGGAAAGGTGCACACTTGAAAAGCAGTAGAAATGCAAAGAAAGATGCAGTAACTAGTCCTTCACAGTGGCATAGCAAAAAAAAAAAAAAGCTCCAAAAGGTGCTAAAATCAGCCAGGGAAATTTATGAGGGGTTATAGAATGAAATCAAAATGGAAAACGAGAAACAAAGCAAAAGTGTAAACAGAGAATTTGGCATTTTGGTGGAAGAAAAGCAGGTCAGCTCAACGTATTGGATCTGGTAAACGGCTCCTTTAGGGAACGTTAAATGTGTGAGGAGTTGTGTCTGCTCCACTTGCACAGTATGGACATCGTCAGCAATGACTTTAAAATAGATACATGGCACTTAGCTAAGGCAATAATAGCAGGAAGGGAAAAGACAAGAGAGAAAGGTTAATTACCATTTTTGTAGATCACTGCATCTTCCTCTTTTGCTGCCATTCTGATGAAGGAAATATTCACATGCTCTCCCTTATTTGCTGTAACAGTTAATGCAACCGGGTGGAATGAGGCTGAAAAGAGAACAGGACAGAAGTACTGGATAAATAGCAGCAGTTATTGTCTCTAACTGGTCTCTGGGCCAAAAGCTGAGAATGGTTTATAGCACGACCCTAACTCAGCTTTTGACATTTATATGTCTTTAGAGCACACACTGACTCTTCATCACCTGCAACCTCAACTCTACGTTTTGTCAGAGGCAGAGGACTCGCCCTGAAAAAACAGACTGCTACTAGAGCTTGGGTCATGAAACTACCAACCAAACAACCAAAACCAGTATTACAGCTGAGTAACTGGTAACACCCCCTAATTAGGAGCTCCCACTGTCTGTAAAACACTTTCCCAAGTTTCTTCATCCCTTGAGACATTTTTATAGCAGATTGGGTAAAATTCTGGAAAATGCATAGTAGGGAACAAGCCGTCATATGCAAACAAATGCCCTGAGTGACTCAGCCCTCTTCTGTTTAAGCTTTATGATGCAGAACAGTCAAGACAGTTCAGGAGACTACAGCCATGCAGGGTCTGGGGGACATGCGGTAAGAGACATAAGGTCTGTGCTTCTGTTAGTTCACCACGCTCCCTGTAAATATCAAGAGTGTTTGCCTGCACTAAGAGCAAAAGAAAAAATCAGATTCACAGGTCATCTGAATGAGAATTTTGACATTTTAGTGTTTTTTTCTCTGATTGGAGATAAGACAGCTATTGGAAACTGATAGTTCTTTGCAGAGTGGGATTTCCGTCCCCTGTTCTAGTTTGCAGCATCCCCCTGTTGCAGTTCTAGTGTTTAGGCTCTGAGCCTCTGCCACCTTTTCATTCCCGGGTAAGTGCTATCTAATTGATTTTGGCAGGACTTTTCCTGCATGATATGCACATGTATGGGAATCTACTCAGCATTTGCCGTGTTACCTGGGTGCTGGTATCTAAGCTTACGTCTCACAGAAACAGAGATTTCTAATATAGAGTAATGAAAGAAGGTCTCATTAGAAACAGGCAAACAAAAACTGAAAGCAGTCCCAACTTACTGTCAGCTCCTGAGTTAGAAGTTATTTATGAATAACAAATGCATGGTGAAAATCATGATCTATTTAGGAAAAGAAAATTCAATAGCTTTCGAAAAAATGAATTGCTAGTTACAAATGATCCTAAGTGGTTTAGTTGCAGTGGTTTTTGAACCAAATTTAGTGAGGCATTACTAATTGTTTTAACAAGATATTGAACTTTTGTATTCCCATTTTCTTTTCTTTGTATGTTGTTTAGCTTAACCACAAGACTTTTTCTTCTGAGTATTGTTGCAATAGAAAAGAACCCACACTCTCTGGTGGGCCCAGTTCCAACGTATTTTTAGATTGTGACTTGTATTTCATGATTTCATGTCTCGAGTCTGCCCATTCCTTATAGAGACATAATGAACTGAGTTGCACAGCAAGTGGCATAACAGTCTGTTGCTAGCATTTCCATTGTTGTCCCTTTGCCCACTGTAGAGAGTTTTTGTGGGGGAAACTCAATCATATATATGAAAATACACATTTATTGTATAGAGGAATTGCATAAATTATATTTGACTAGATGCAGAACAGACTATATAGTGTTCTAGATATATGTGCTGCAAACAGTATAAGCGTTACTCCCCATACACACAGAAAGCATAATCTGTTCCCTCTCACTGCATGTATGAATATTATATGTGTAACCATAATGTTAAAATATAAAGAATTCTGAAGAACGGACTCATTACTTTTAGAATGGTACATGTGTAGAGTAGAACAGAAAAATGAACCTGTTATCTTTCCATATGACACAACAAAGAACTTCACTGTATCTGCATATCTGATAATAGGTACATAATCGGGCAGATGACAGTAGGGCTACAGTGAGTGGGGCTACCAAAATGACTAATGCCTGGGGAGTATTTCAGCAGGTTCTTGCCTGGAGGCTGCAAAAACAGTGGCTGGATTTTCAGAAGGGCTGCTCCTTCCCATGCTTTTGTGTCCTTAATGGGAAACTGCACATTTCTACTCTTGCTCAATTTTTGGTGTTGAAAAACACACTCTGCCTGTAAAAATTATTCAGACAACAACAGTAAAGGGGGAAAAGGCCTGTTTTCCAACTACAGATGCTTTGCCAAACCTCACAGTCCTTCACTGACCTCTTCTTCCTCTTTCTGTGCACTTTAATAGCTTTGAGAATTTCTGTCGCGCCTCTTTCTCACCCATCTAGCCTGATTAGATTACATGCCTTCACTGATGAGTTGTTAGCTCAAATTTTGTCAGTGAAGGCTTTTGCATAGAAAATTTGAGAAATGCATTCAAACCTAGAAATGATTCAAAGAAAGCTACCTACTGCTGGCATGAATGTTGTGTTATTTCTGGTTAGAACAACTACTGTCACGTAGGAAGGTCTCAAAGTTTTATTATTTTAAATTCTCTGCTTTTAGGTCCACAGATACTAAGTGCAAAAAAACCTAATTGATTCAGAAGTCACTCTTCCACCCATAGAGGTTGCTTTACATGGCAGCCAGAGATGTGTTCAGCCCACTGGCATTCTGCCATAGGCAGGGTCACATTGACTTTCAATGGACCATTATCTTATCTTCTCCTCATTGTAGCCTGCTTTGAAACAAGGGAGTGTCAGTCTGCATCTGCAGATCTTTCTTGATGACCAGTCCAACCCTTCAAAGACCACATTTGGTCAAAGAAAAATGCCTTTGTCCTGCCCACCTTGCCTTTAATGTTCCCATACTAAAATAAATAAATAGACATTAGCTGCAGCTCAGACAAATGAAATCCTTCTTTTTCTAAATTCACTATATAATTTCAGGAGATACCAATAATGTAATTACTCTTACTAAAACCTTATAAAGAAAGGTTAAATATGTCAAGCCTCCTCACAGACCAGCTGCCACAGAATCATAGAATCATAAAATTGTCTAAGCTGGAAGGGACCTTTAAGATCATCTGGTCCAACCATCAACTTAACTCTGACAAAAACAAACAAAACCAAAACATTACCAGACAGTGAAGTCTACTAAAAATTGGCTTAAGTTTTGAAAACTTTATTTGCTGCAGAACTTTTCTGTAGTTTATGGTGGTCTCTGCTTTGGAACTTGTCCCAGAAACCCAATGAGGTCCAGAGACAAGAGAAATTTTGCACATAAGAGAATGTAATTTACTGGCTAGATTGCTTGGAAATCCCACCTTCTCATCCTACCAGCTCCCTGCCATATTTGCTTTTTCTACCGTGCATAGGCTTAAAATCAAAACCAAGTCAATCGTGAAATCCATAAAGAATTTTTGTGAATAACCTTCTTACATTTTGAGAAACTTCTCTGGATTTTCTTTCCAGTGTTGAATTGGATTGTTTTTATTCATACTGACAAAGACTGTGCAGATCCAAAGTTGCTGATCTGTAGCTTTACTAAATCTTAGGCAACACAGTTATTTTCTAGGCTCCGGTTGCCTATTTATTTAAAAAAAAAATAAAAAAGGATAGTGATATTTAGCTATCTATATCTCAGGCCTGTCAAGAATTTAAAAATGGAAGCACGTTTAGAAATCAAGGGTCTGGGATGTGAAAATCTCAGTGCAGGAGTTACTGTATGTGTTGTATCATGGGGTCAATGAAGCCAGTACATACCTTATTTACCACCTGATTTTGTGTTCCTGGCAGTAGCCAGATACAGGCAGAATACCCACAGATGTCTGACTAACTTCCACGAGGAAATGACTTGCAGTTAGTATAGACCCGTTGTCTGTGTATTTAGAAAAAAACAAGGGCTTGAGACAAGTCTATTTTTGTTGACTCCAGACTGCCTTGCCTCCCTCTGGAGCCATGTTTGTGCCCACTTCTGTCAACCTGGGATAATTGCCAGTCTGCAAGCAGTGACATGCAAAATTCAGGTCTGACCACTATACAGTACCTCCCAGCGGCATCTTCATGGTGTGTATCCTTGTCACCTCATCCTTGAGTTTCCCTTCACAGTAATATGCTCCAATAGTTTCACTGGCCTGTTCCCTCTTCCACACCACTGTTTTGGCTGTCGCTCTCTTCAAGTCTTCATTAACTTCCAGTGGTTCCCGGTGCTGGTTTGTCACATCCTCCTGGTCTCGGTCTATTGTGATAGACTCTCGGGAACGCCATTTGGAAGTGATGCAGATAAGTGATGTCTCGGAGTTGCCCACCAGAGGGAATGAATTGATCAGTATGAGGTCCAGTGCCGCTTCCACTTTACCTAAGGAAAAAAGCAGCAAGTGAAAAAACTTTACTGCAGAGTTTGAGTATGTGTCCAATAAAATCACTGTATAGCAGTTTCACCCAGTACTCAGGGCTTCTCTGGCTGTTGTCTTGTACAGCTTTGTGCAAAATAGGAAGGCTGTAGATTAACTATTCCGCTACCCTGACTTCAGGATTTGATTTTATGTCATGAACAGATGGAATTTGTTCTTCTCAGAAGAGGAAATGAGTCTCACAAATTTGTGGAATTTCTTTCAAAAGCTGTTGCAGAAGCCCAGGGAAAACCATGGGCTGCAGAAGCAGATGGATCCTTGGATAGTTAGACATGTACATAAGTGTCTCAAGTATGGTGGTTTAACAGTAAAAGGGTCGGTAGATTATAAAGTTGTCAGTGAAATAGTGGGGTTTTTATGTCCTTTACATGGATTTAATACGTATGAACTGATGTAAAGCAGATATATCTTTCAGTTAGAAGAACTGGTAGTACTTCGAACACTTGGAGTATTTTTTCCAGCTGTTTTATGAATTTGGATTAATGATTTAATAGTAATTTCATGTTAACCATTCCAAGCCCTAACAGACAGCAGCAAGAACCATGGCACAAAGAAACTTTCTCAAAAACAAGGAGCAAGCTGTTGGCACTAGTAAAGGCATTTTTTATGAAGTTAGGTTTAAATCAATTGAAATGGCTCCCTTTGATCAATAAAACAGCTAGAAATCCATGGAGATCAAAGTTCTTTGAAAATGATAGATAGAAACCTTATTAAAACAGTCAGGCAGAGTGCTACAGATTTAGTTGTTCAAATGCACATAGCAGGAGGGAAATACAGCTCTGCTATAATCAAAAATTTGCAAATAACAGGCGTTTCCCTTCACTTTTGAAATTCAGTATAAGGAGAAGGGAAACAGTAACATTTTTTCCATCTGAAACAGGAAGAATAATCGGTTTCTTTTATTCATCACATCTATTTTCCTGCTTTGGATACAAGTATATTTTGTATTTACACAGAGAGACCCAATATTTAGTGCTACTCCGCTTCCAAATGTTTTTCTGATTGGAAGGAAGGGGTATAGTCTTAGATAAGGGAGGTCAAAAGGTCTTTGTGCTGACTGCAGCCTTTGCGTGTGTCTCTGCAGTGCTCGGGGCCAAGGGAGGAGGTTCTCCTCTGCTCTCAGTGCCAGCAACCACTCTGGGGACTGAGGTATCTTGACAGCCCACTGACACTCACCACACCCAGCCAGCCTGCCACCGTTACCACCCTTTAATGTGCCAGCACAGATAACTTGTACTTACATAATGGAGAAATGAAACCTCCTGGAAAGGATGCAGCGGCCATTAAAAGTAAGTATTACATAGAGATGCAGGTCAGCGAAGTCAAGGCATCCCGCTGCACGTTACAAAAAATAAATCCTTTGAACAAAGTTAAAGAAGTATATGTGATAGAAATGAGGCCGGGCTCGTTCATTCATTTTACAGCGCATTAATTGCAACATTTTGGTCTGAATTAATGGTCTGAAGTTGCGGCAGGCGAGGTTTAGATTAGGTGTTAGGAAGAATTACTTTACTGAGAGAGTGGTCAGGGACTGGAACAGCCTGCCCAGGGAGGTGGTGGAGTC
>JAOXJM010000019.1:68413278-68424743 GCA_026413425.1 Tringa solitaria
CAGTATTTTTAGAAACCCACTAGATTTAATATTATTGGTAGAACAAATCTATAGCATAGAAGATTCTGTCTGTCTTGGAGAACAGAGACGTTTGACAATGTATTTGTTTCCTGCCAGAAGCAGTGAAAGAAATGTTCTTGAAACTGGTTTTAATTGTTGCTGCTTTCCACAAATCTCTTTCTGACAGTGCCCATCTTGTTAAAATAAGGCTCACTCATGAACATTTCTGAGAGTTAGCCCACTGTGAGAAGCTGCAAGCAAATTTCCAGACCATCTGGGGATGTGGTTAAAAGGCAAAAGCCGAGTTCTGTCAGCCTTCCAAGAGAGTAGGTGAGTCTGTGGCTTTTCTTTGGTCAGGACTTAACAGACTGTACCTAGCCACAAGCTAGGTGGATTCATGCTTCAGGATGGATGCCAGGATCATTTTGATTCTACAAAACGTAGAATCAACCCAAAGAAAAACATGTGGTGATGCTCAGTTTAGTTTTAAGAATCCCAACAGGATAAAATTCAACCCTGTGTCAATTTAATTGAACATTTGCAATGGCAAACAGTGACCATATATACAGTGGAAAAGCAAGCATTTGCGTATATTTGGATGTTACCTTCCAAATCAGATGCTTAGCTTTAGCTGCGAATGGAGTACTGTTATTGAAAGAAAGGGGAAAAAAAAAAAAAGACATTAAATCAAGGGCCATTTCTCGTAACAAGAGCCAAGCCTTCACCTTGGAAAAGGGTGGAGTGGATTTTATGCCTACCCAGCAACACACCCAGCGTAGCCCAGGCTCATGGGGGGACAAGGTTAAGCCAGTTCACCGTCGGCACTGGGCGCAATGCCTCCCCGGCTCGGGGAATGTCAGTCCCGCTTTCCTGAACTCCGCCTGCAGTATCTAGAGGAAAGCGGGGCTCGCATTGTCTTCCACCGCTGGCCCCAGGAAACATGATATCATTCTCAAACAAAAGCGGGAAAGCTGACAGATCTATTGAGATGGGTGTGACTGCAGCACACACCTCGCTGCTCGGCCCCTGTGGAAAAGGCAGCGACTGGCAGCTCTTCGGGACTTGGCTGTCTGCACCGTCCACCTCTGTAGCTCATCTCCCCAGCTGACTTGTTTCTCCCCTACGTGTGACTTAATGAACGTTGCTTGCGCTCTGTGTCGATCAGGTATACGTTACCATGTAGAGAAACAGGAAAGACAAGGAAAAAGTAACCGGGCTTTCTTTTATTCTTTACCCACAGTGCTTACAGTATGCCGGGCATCTCCCTAAAGTGAAAAGCTGGAAATGATCTGAGGGCTAAACAGTTTGAATCAATGATGTGCAGCAATCAAGAAACTTAAGCCACAAAAGAGGAATTGGTAAACAATACATAGCCTATTACAGCAAAGGTTAGATAAGAACACACATTCAATAGGTTTTAAACACATTTTTTTCCCTGTATTAATCTCTAGCCTTTCATAGATGCCAAAAGTAACATCTCAAACTCATCTGTTCGCAATTTGACTTAGCTATTAATATGCTGTTAAGCAAGAAGATCTGGAAATTGTAAAATAATTTACATGGCAACGAAGACTTCTGCCTTTTCTTGCTACTTTCTGGTTTTCATTGCAGCACAGTCTGCTGTGTTACAGCACATTACCTTTCTATCATGAGGTGGACTGTAACAACCTATGCATATCTCAATGAAATGGATAGGAGTGAGCTAAGAGTCTAAGATTATTGTGTGAGTTGTATTTCTCTCTTACAGATTTTGCTTGGTTTGCTTGGTTTGGATGGTGAAAGCAATACTCAAATGCTGAGCAACTAAGAATCTGATGGAAAGAGTGCAGGCTTCCTCAGGGCTCTGCTTGCAATAGCTTCAGCAAAGCATCTCTAACATTAATGCTCTGAATACTATAAACTAAATTTGCATTAATACAATCTTTCTGTATACATTTCTGCAGATGTCTCTTATAACTTCTGACTTGTTGAACTAATTACATTTGCTCTTAATACTGAATCATTCTTGAGCTGTGTTTAAAGTGTTATTAATTCACCTTATATAATGTGCATTATTCTGTCCTTTTTGTCCACTGACTTTCAGCCAGATTGCAGTTGTGGAATCCTGTCTAAAAACTTGTCTAAAATACCTGTCTGATATACCTAGAAACATCAATATTTCTTACTGCTCAGACAGTTCATATAATCAGTCACAGAAAAAGTCAATGTTTAATCTGTATTTGGAGCAGATATTCTTGGGGAAAGACATCAGTGGTTTCGTAGTAATGAGCTTTATGAAAAGGTTAATAACATGAGACAGAGGAGAAACCCTGTTGTGATGTGTGTGTGTGTCAACAAATGACTTCAACAATTAAAAAGAGGTAGCAGCAGATTGTACATGTAGCTAAATCCTTCCCAGTAACTTGGCCACAGTCCTGCCCTCACTTGCGGTGAGAGTGCTGCACAGAGATAAGTAGTCTCACTGAAACAAACACAAGTACTCAAATTGATAAAGATAAGTGCTGGAGTAAGGAGCAGAGAGTCCTGAGTTTTGTCTGCACGTTGTGTGAGAAACAAGAAAGGCATGACAGGTCAACTGTGGGTATTAAAGCAAAGGCTTACCTGAAATCATCAGGCTGAATCCATAGAGAACTAGATGTGCTAAAGGGTCCATGCTTTCCAAAATTTATCCATCCAGTTCTTACAGTCACTCATGGAGTATCCTTTTCTCAGGGCAGACGTTTACCAGTTACTCTTGCATGGTCCGCTGTTTACAAGTCGCAGGCAAGAAATCTCAGCACTGGAGCAGGCTGGAACAGTCTCATTGCTGTCTGAGTACAGGGAGTTTAAGTTCCTTTTTCCTGTTTCCTTTGTAGATTAGGATGGGAAAGGCAGGATCTTAAAGGCATTTTGTATCAGCGGGACTGCAGGGCAGTGCAAATCCTGTCCATCCAGCAATACATCAAAACAGTTATCTGGAGCTGCTGGAGAAGCGGGGGACTGCTGTTGGTCACAGTCAGCAAAATAGGAACAATGATGGCATCCTCCAGCAGGCGGGAGAGCGTGAGGAAACAGTCCTCCACCTAGGTGAAAAGTGTCATCCCCTTCTCAAAGTGCAGATCTGCTAATTTCTCAGGGCGCTATGGCCCTTTCCCTTATTTATTTTATCCACTTGTAAGCTGCTGACTGTAACGTGTCTCAGCACACAATAATAAATATATGAAGTAAACAGTAACAAAACAACCAGCTGAATCCAGTATAGACCAAAGCCAGCCGCAATCCAGCACACCAATCCATTAGTTCATGTGCTTTACTGGAAACAATTCTTCTCTGCATTTGACAATTAGAAACAGACTGAAAACTTGTTGTAATAATAAATCACACCAGGAGTTATTATGACTTCAGTGGGATCAAAATGCCACATCACTCAGGGAGGTCTCAAAACTCAGAAGCTAAAACAAAGCATGAGGAAAAAAATACAAAAATTACCATAAAAAATTAATGAAATAAATGGAAAAGCACACTCATATATATAAACCTGGAAAAGAATTGCAAATAAAGGGCAATCTTATTTACCACTTGACTAAATATAACCTATGACAATGTGGCATTTGAAAGTCCTGTAGTTCTGCCAAGATGCTAACACCCAGAATGACTTTTACGGAAGTAGAAAAGCAAATGTTCAGCATCATTTTGGAAATAGGGTATGGGTTGATACTACTTTGATATAATTTCCTTAGGAAGACCTTTTAGCCTTTGATTGGTGTAGATTTCACAGAGGAATTCCTTTACACCCAAGATCCTTTGCCATGTGGACGGAAGCGTGTCACCTACAGCAGATTTCAATATATTAACCCAGAACTGCTGCTTACCTGCTGCTGCTCCCCCCAAAAATATAACTGAAAGTGAAACCAAGTAGGAACATAAACTGGAAATACCCTATGGGTGCAAAACACATTGTGAGGTCCAAACACTACTGAAATTCCCTTTTGAGGCTTAAAGGAGGCGGTATGTAAGATATTTACCTGGTCTTGTTCTAGACAAAAATACACACATTTATTTTGTCCATCTTTGATTTTTGAGAACGTTTTCATCTACTCTAAGAAATGAAGAGGCAGTGATTATCCACATGACATGAGAGCCTGGTATAGGCCCCTCCAGTATCAGAATACTTAGTGTAATACCAGATACTAAGTATTATCATAACTCCTATTTAATGGATAACTCTGTTCTGTTGCTCATTTAGCCTGCTTCTAACATGGCCCATCATTAATTTTTTTTTACATCTTTTGATTTGCTGAGTGGTGGGAAGTTAAACAACTTCAGTTAAAGCTGTGGTTCTCCAGATGTTTATTACGAGCTTAGAGGGGCTTTTAAACTTCTCACTTAGATCTCACTCCCCAGTGCTAAACAGGTCACTGAGGAGAAATGCATCATCTCCATTTTTAATGCACTTGAATGCAAAGCAATACCTATGGCCTGCTGCTGATACTGATTTTGCAGTAAACATAATTGGCCAAGTCAGCTACTCACTGTTTCTTGAATAATCAACTTGTGCCTGCTGACCATTTCATCTGCTGTGACGAGGGAGATATCTCCAGGATGAGGTCAGGCAGCTTAAATAGGCAATACTCCATAAATACAAGAAGGCTGCAAAGACTTGCTGAAGCCAAGAGAGAGGAAATACATAGGCAGGTCAGAATTTGGTTGGGATACTAGCCTCACCAGGCTCATATATTTGTTTTGTGTTCCATTATATAATTTAATTTTTGAAGCAATACAGCATAACATCTATGATTCAGCAAACATCTAAGTACTTGTTTATGTGTAGTAAGTGTTTAAGTATAGATCTGTTTCTATTTGGAAGGCGTTTAAGTGCTGCAGCTTGATTATTGCTCCCACTGATGTCAAAATTAATCATACAATAAGATTTTGCTAGACTGTAGAATTTAAAATATTTCACTATTCTAGCTTACTGCTATTCTTACCTAAATGTCTGCCAGCCTCACCTTCTATATTTTCATCCCTATATTTCATGTTATTGGAATATGAGTCTTCCTAAAAGTAGGTCATACCAGTTTTCTGTTCTGTGAACTAAAAACTGTATGGTTTGATCATCCCTCTGATTACTGAACAACACAGAAGTGCAGTAGAATTTTCTATCCCTTCCACCAAGCAGCAATGATATCATAGCAGGATCCCATGCACAAGCCCATCTCTTGCTATCCTGTCCTCAACTTAAGTTGATGGATCTACAAATACGAGGATCCTAAATCTCAGCCTGCGTTGCTGGCGTTCACTATTAAAGCGCAGGAGAATTGGAAATAGCCATCTGGCAAAAACATATTGCCAGTGAAAGAAACTGGGCTAAAAATGAGGATGGCAAGAGGAGTAAAATATGATACCAAATTACTCTAGCTTTTCTTACATGTGAGACTAATAGAGGCTGTTGACTACTGGGCTGGCAACCGAGCATGTCCATGGCACATCCTCAGGCAGGTATGTAGCTGTAGACCTATAGACTGCACCCCTGGTCTTTTCTAAAGGTACTTGAAAAGACTCAGAAAGGCTGCCCGAGCCCATGCAATTTCTCAAGTGTTCCCCTCAGGAACATCGGTTTAATTGTTGGTTAAGTGCTGATTAATACATATCAGCATTCACATTTAACTTAACACCCAACACAATGGTGTGCATGAGTTTTTAAATTAGTTACACCAGAGAAGCAAATTGTCTTTCAACATGAAAATATAACTTTAGCATTAAACATGGCTTTTCATAATTCTGTTTGCTGAAGGCTAATTTTATGATATGTCAAGTGCCCTGAACTCCTGACACCAGGCTTTCCTTTTTAGATAAGCAGCATGCTTGTCTCAAGGACAATCCATTCATTCATGCTGTAGTGCATGGAAATATGTGAGGAGGAAAAATAAACAATGCCACTGCACTCCTTTAATCAGGTAGATGTGTTAGCAGAAAGCACATATCCTCTTGCAGTGTCTGGCTGTATTATGCTTTTTGGAAGCAAGCCATTACTTTAGCCTTGACATGATGTTAATATGTGTTAGTTGGAGGCAGCAGAGGAACTTTAGGAATTATTAATCACTGCAATCAGCTAATGTGAAGCACAGGCTTATAAATGATGGAGCTTAAACTTCTTTTCTTAAACAGACCTTCTGTCCCCTACAGAACAGCCTATGCCACTGAGGCAAACCACAGCCCCTAAGCCGTTTATTTTGGATCACCTGGAAGTGAGAGGTAGTGGCCAGGTGGCCAGTCAGAGGACACGTACTGCTGCTCATCTAAAGTGGTCAGGATGAGGACTATCCCTATGCAACGCAGTGGCAGCATAGAAACTCGAAGGAGAGAAGGGTTTATGCTGTACATAGTAAAGATAAGTCATTCTAACATGGAAGGGACAGTGTGGGGAAGTGGTGATATTGTAACAGGTGGTTGTGAGAAACTGTCAGGGGGGGTAGGAAAAGTGACAGATTCTGGCTTTCGTTGCAGCTCATTCTCTTGACTTGGCAGCCCGTTCTGAGGAAGTGCAGTTACTTCTTGCTTTTTCTACTGCCTCTCCTGCATATGGATACTCAAAAGTAACTCCAAATTGCAAACATAGCTATGATCAGGTGTTTTGCTCAGTGTTTTTATTTTCTTCTCAAAAAATAAGAGCTTTTCTTGGATTTTCAGGAGACTGTAGTCTGGAAAAATTCATTCTTAAAGTCCTATTTGCAGCACCAACTGTCTTCCACTGAATTAATCTTGCACTGTTAATGCGATTCGAATTGTAATTTTTATTTGATGACTGCATTGTTTAACTTTATGTAATTTAAACCAACATTCAAAAAGTGCAGCTTAGTGACAAATTTGCTGTCTACCTGGCTCTGCTTCCAAATTTATGTTGCACTGGGCTAAAGTCTCGATGTAGGAAAGCCACACGTGCACTGTTGGTGAGCTGCAGTATAACAGTTCCTTCTCTTGAACACTCCAGCTTTAACTTCAGTCTTCTCTCTGTGAAAGAAAGATTTTTGAATGGCAATATAATGTAATAAAACAATAAAATTCTAGCCATTCTTGAAATGTGGAAATGTGAAAGATAGGCACGTCTCATCCCAAGGCGAGAAGTTAAAACGTAAGTTTGCATATAGGTAAAGGACTTCATTAACTTTCAATTCAATAACCCTAAAAAATATTAAATATAGTGAACTTAAACACAAGTGCAAGCCATTAAACACCCTCTTTTCATTTCATTTGGAAAAAAAAAGAAGGAACAGGAAGGATAATGAAAATTTCAAGGCCCTATTTGGAATTTTGTCTCTCATGCATAACTGGTAATTTCTGCTATAATAATTATTTTGTTTTTCATTTTAATTTTCAGAGGTGCTGAGTCCCCCTCACTTCACTTGAAATAGTATTTGTGAGCAAACTCATGTTGTATGTTGGAGACAGAGGTTGTGCACCTTTACTCATCCTTTGCTGCACAGCAGAAATCCTGGGCCTGATCCAGAGGTACTGGCACTCGGTGAATCAAGCTCAGTCACTTTAAATGAATGTAGCTTTCAAGGAATTAGTTTTACAAGAGGAAACAAGAGCGGATCATTTTATATTTCTGGCTCATTTTTTTTAAAAAATGTGGGAGGCTTCCTCCATTTCACACATTTGGCATGTTGTCCAGTTAGTCCTCCTTCCTGAGAGCAGAACCTGTAAGCATAGACCACAAGTCAGGGCAAGGAACACTTTTTCCTCTGCTCCAGACTTCTGCCAATCCCAATGAAATGATTGATCAAAGCTGGGATTTGAATTCAGTTCAAATTTCATAACTCTACAGTTATGAAATGCTTAAAGGCTTCCTTCTTTTTTTGCAAAAGAAGAACAAGATGACAACTATTTTGTTTGGGAGTAATTCCATTCCCCTTCCCAGTGATTAACCTGCATTTCACAGCATTGCTCTGGCTGGAGTCGTCACCCCTGGTTATGTGTAGGGTTCAGTGGTCAGCTGGTATTCACCACTGTGCATATGTTCCAATGAACTCCGATTTTATGATCTCCTTCAGAATCTGAGGGTGGTTTTTTCATGTCCACTTCACTCAGATGCCTTATCACTATGAGACATGTTTCCAAGGAGTTTACTCAAAGCAGATACTTTGCAGAACAGTTAGAAAGTGAGCATTTTAGTATCTTTCTCCTCACAGTAAGATGTTCATACAGCTAGTGCCTCATCATAAAGTCTGCCTTATGCCTTGTGTTCTTCTTTTACATTTGCAGCAGCATTTGCAGCAGTGTACTGAAAGACTTTACAACCACTTCACTTCAGAAATGTATCCCTCCAATTGTGAAACAGCACATACCAGCCCTAAGAAGCAGTAACTAGTATCATCAGGCAAAAAACCCCCAAACTAAACGAGAATCTCAGTGTTCTGCCTGCCTGGAATTACATGGGAGTGCTGCATGTTGTATTTTAAGCTCACTAATGCAAGGAAAAAAAACCCAACTGTTTTTGAAAGAAAAATAAGCTTTTTTCATTACAATGAAAAGCAGTGAAGGTAAAATGAAGCAGGAAGTCCAACCAAGAGATTAACTCTTGCCCGCAGCAAAAACAGTTTGCATGGAGATGTGATGATATGCCTGAATACAAGGACAAGGGTGTTGCAGTGTCACCCCATCGTGTGCTGGGAATAATGACAGTCCTTCCTACGCTCATCCTCATGCACAAACATAGAACAGAAATAACAGCCCCTTTGGTTGAAGATTTTGAAACTGAAATGCTTATTTCCATGACATGTGCCAGCGAAGTGGAGTTTGGAGTGACTGATGCTGTCAAACCTGGTCTCCTAGTGTTTCAGTGGCACCTTCCTGGAGGCAGACTAGGCTGGGGAACTTTTAAATAAACTGGATGTTTAAGTAAATCCATGGGGCTTGTACCCACCTGTGCAGAGGGAGCTGGATGATGGCACTGCGAGGCCATTCTTGATTATCTTTTTTTCATGGTGACAGGGAGAGGCTTCAAAGACTGAAAGAAAGCACGTCACTCCTCTCTTCAGGAAGAGCACGAAGAGGGAAACAAGGTACCACAAGCTGGTCAGCCTCACTTGGATCCCTGAGAAAGGGATGCAGCAACTCATGCTGAAAACCATTTCCAGACACATGAATCACGGAATCATGGAATTGTCAGAGTTGGAAGGGACCTTCTAGAGATCATCTAGTCCAACTCCCCTGCCAAAGCAGGGCTGCCCAGAGCACATCACTCAGGGCTGCATCCAGGCAGGTCTTGAAAATCTCCAGAGAAGAGGACTCCACAACATCCCTGGGCAGCCTGTTCCAGGGCTCTGTCACCCTCACCCTAAAGAAGTTCTTCTTCATATTTGAGTGGAACTTCCTACATTCCAGTTTATGAAGGATGGGAAGATGAGCGTAAGTAGAGAGCATGGGTTTATGAAGGGGTGATTGTGCTTGACAGCCTTCCATAATGAGGTAACTACCTCAGGGAGCCAGGAGAGAGGCGTGGATGTTGTTTATCTCAACATTAGCAAGGTGTGTGACGCTTTCCTGTAAATTAAATAGATAAGCTGACAAAGCTGTCTGAGTATGCAGTGAGGTGAAGTGGAAGCTGGCTTGGGGCTCACCTTTGATCAGCGCCCCAAGGCCCAGCTGGAGGCCAGTCAGTAGTGGTGTACCCCAGGGGTGGATACTTGTGCCAATACTGTTTAACCTTTTCACTAATAACCTGGATGATGGGTCAGAGTGCACCCTCAGCAAGCGTGCAGGTGATACAAAGCTGGGAGGAGAGGCTGATGGAGTGTGCCGCTGTTTAGAGGGACCTCAACGGGCTCAGACAGGAATCTCATCAAGTTCCACCAAGATAAATGCACAGTGCTGCCCCTGGGGAGGTACAAACCAGGCACCCGTACGCAGCGGAGGCTGAGCGGCTGGAAAGCAACTTTGGTGAGAAGGCCTTTTGGGGTCCTTCATAGTGGACATCAAGCTGACCACAAGCCAACAACACACAGCCAAAAAGGCCAACAGTATAGTGGGGTGTGTTAGGAGGAGCACTGCCAGCAGGCTGCCAGAGATGATCCTTACCTCTGCTCAGCCCTGGTGAGACACGGGAGCAGGAAAGGTTTTAAATTTCTCCCCCCCAAAGAAGCTCCCACTTAATTTATGTCCTCTCAGTTCAAAGTCATAGTATAAAATGCACAAAAGATTGACTGGGTAGAGGTACCTGTATGACTGAATTTGTGTCTTGATATACACACAGAAGCTTTCATGAAAAAATGCTCTGTGTTTGGTACTTAAACTTGTATTAAAAAAAAAGGAAGACTTTAGGAGCTGCATGTGGATACAACTTACTCAGGTCACTGCTGGGAATGAGTTATTAATCTTCTAGAAGGAGATTAGACGCATGTTTCGTAGCTAACCATTCAGAATCCATACAGTTCTTTTCAGTTACGGGTACTATGAGCATGATCCAGAACCATATGGATGAACTGTTAAAAGAAAGAACAATTGACGAGATTCTCGGGCAGAACCAGGTAATCTGGTGATCCTTCAGTAGAAGGAGGAGAAAACCAGCTGGAGAGAGGGCTTTTATGACAGGCATCTCCTAGGGAACACAACACAAACCTGCAAACTTTACTGTGCTATCTTACAGAATCACCGCCAAGGAATAAAACCATCCCCTGCCCTGCGCGAAAGTGAATTTGAAGCGGTCTGTTTGTTCAGTCTGCAGCTTTTTTCCATTGTTCATTAAAATATGTTATTGCAGCACAAGTGGAATTCAGGAGGCAATCTCTCCGGCTGATGGTTTGATCGGTGAGAATATCAGACTTCAACTTTATCTCAGCAAATAATGGGCTCTCTCTGGAATAGCTGAAACTTTGACAGGAAGGAAGAGACATTAGTGGGAATTTCCCCTAGATAACAGTCCTAGGTTTATAGAAATCCTGTTCCATTATCTCTAAATATTATACAGACATAAATATACAGAGCAACACCATTTACTGTGCTGAATTTGGAAACACAGTGCTCTCTGCAAGAATCTTCAATATTTTATACTCTTTATACTCAAAATGCCAATCATAGCTTTGGATAAATTTATGAGACAAAAATATAGATCTTCTGTTTTAATGAACTCAGTACATTTTCTAATTCTTTGCTTACTCCAGTTCTATAAAGTGAAGCATATAGTCTACTTCTTTTTCAGAAAAGTTTTCTAAGAGAGATGAATGTCTATACATCCAGACCCCACTGTTTTTTACTATTTTTTTTGTAAAAATTATCAACTGTGCTTTTTTTCTCTTTGGTCAGGATTAGCTTCCAACATACCAGGTGGAGCAAATTATCAATGGTAGTTTATAATTACATTATGTGTAGAATGTGAGGGAAATATATACATGGAAATTTTGTTTTATGTACATGTTTTCTGAAATTTCTGTATCACCAAGCACATTGTTATTTCTGTATCAATCCTGTTTTTGTTCTATGTTGAA
>JAOXJM010000019.1:68424753-68434997 GCA_026413425.1 Tringa solitaria
TCTTCCTATGTATTTTTGTCATTGTAGAAGTTGCGTATGACAGTGCAGCTTGAAACCTGAGGAAATAAAACACTGCAAAACATACAAATAATTTTCCCTGTTATTTCCTTTATTGGTGAATACTACAAAAGTAAAATGCTCTGCTCAAGGTCAGCATTAGCTATGTTTTAACTACTTTTTATCACAGTTCTCCCCTTATAGTTACATTAAAAAAATATAAAATAAAGAATTTAATCTGTTCCCCACTGGGAAATAAAAATTTGCTGACAGATCCATGAAGCAATTCTGACTTGCAAGTATGCTTGCAATCCTTAGATGTTTTCCTTCTAAAAATTGCTATTTAAATAGGGATGGTATGCTGTATCTTATTACATACTTCCTTTAAGATAATGTGTAGGAGAGACTGTAAGACAGTCCTTATTCAGCGAAAACTCCTTTGGCAGGGATAGGACTACAAGACAATTAGAGATTCAGTAAAATGTTCTGGTGATTTTACACTCACTGTGCAGCATTTCCTTTTTATTTCTACAAGTTGCTAAATTCAGAAGTTTATTCCTAAAATTTTTAAGTGTTGCAAAAGGTGAGATAACATTAAAACCTGTGACTTCTAAAAACCTGGAAAAATAGTTTTAAGAATATCTGTCTCTATAGTAGCGGGCAAATGAGCTCAGTGATCCAGCTTTCCATGCTGCCTATGCACATCTCTCATTGCTGGTCCTTTGGGGCAGGAAGGAAGTGCCCAAGTTCAGTTCTTGGTGTTCTGTAAAGCTTCTATGAGAGCTTTGTTGTATTCTGTGACCAGTTTTCTCACGTTCTTCATTATTGGCTGGTAATCACTCTCCTGACTTTTGGTTGCTATGACTGATTAAAAGAATTAAGGAAACAAACTGCCAGTATAAATATTAGCATAATTAGAGATCAGAAGGGAACCACAATACAGTAAGTTTCCTTCTGTGAAAACTGTTGAAGGATTGCAAATAATGGAAAAAAATCAAATTGGGTCTAAAAGACTTACACCAATTTACTAGCTGTCATCTCATGCCAAGCATGGTAAAAGAAAGACATTACCTGCCTGAGTCATTTTTGTTTTCATCTATATAGGCAATAGGTCCCTTGTGGAAGACTCGCCCTATTGTTACACTGCAAACAAACCCATTTCAAAGCTTTTAGCTATTTACAGCCAATACAATTTGGCACTTACTTTGGCTACGTAAGTTCAAGTCCTAGAAAGCAGCACCTTTCCTTCCACTTACCCAAGAAGGCATAAAACTCTGTATAAAGAGTCTGCACTTGGGTAGGTAACGCACTGCAGCAAGTTAGAAGGCTCTTTTAATATCCCAATCAACTTTTCCTCTTGGTTTGTTTTAAAGCTTTTTTTTTCTGTTAGAAAAAATAGGATCTAAGATTTTTGCCTTAATAAAATATTCCTGTAGAGCCTTCTTCATAGAGGAGGTGGCTCCAATTACATTATGTTGTCCAAGACATTTTCCAGATTTTTTCCTAGAAATTTGAGCATATATGATAAATAGGATATTTGTATATTAAAAAGATAATGCTGTATGCAGATCCTATATTATTATTATTTTTTCCCTGATGGCTAGACTGTTATAGAGTTGTCTGAACTGTGCCATTTTCTGAGACGTGTCCATTGCCCAACACACCACAGTGGATGATACAGTCTAGTTTTGTTTTTACTTTTACCAATTACATTTGTACTATAATCATATAACAGTCAATCTATGCATCTATTTCAGATTTTTTGTTTCCCAAATAATTTAAATAAGTAAATTTATTGCAGTGAATTCAAAGTCCCTAGAACAGCAAATAAAAGTCCAACTATGCCCTACTCAGATCTCTACAATAACGATGGAAAATAGTACAAGATAAGAAGAACATTAATTCTAATTTAAAAAAAAAAAAGTGTTTCTCTCTAATTTCAAAAACTACCTTATGAAAGCCACTTGCAGCAAATAAGATTTTGCTGATGTTTTGGAAGGTCTTACATCATTAGTGGAATGCAACTCTTTAATTAGCATCACGTAATGCAAGCACTACAGTGCTGCTCCCCCATCCCAGCCCATTTTGCATGTTCTTGTCATATCTTATTTATCTATCACATTTTTCTGATTTTCTCCCTCTAATATGCAATTCCTCTTTTATTTGATAAGAAATATATTAAATGCATACATTTTTTTTTTACTTTTTCATCACTGATATTAGTTGTATTTTAAAACTGCAAAATGCCACGCAATGTCACCATGCTGTAGAGATTTTCAAACAATGCCACGCTTGCTGGATAATTTCAGATAAGACTAGACATATATGAAGACGATCTTTGTATAAACCTAATGGCAAAACTGACCCAACAGGAAAAACTCCAGACTGCAAGATAAATCTTAGGTGTTAGGACCCCATAAAATTGTTTCAGACAACACATACAAGTTTTTCTATATATAATTTCTATCAGCTAACCAGACATTTGCAAAGCATCACCTTTCCCCTCCTCCCATGTCTCCTGCTCCCCATTCCGTCCTGTCTTATTCTGCTGGAGGAAACAGACTTCTTCCTCAATTAATACAGTGCACAAATTTTACTGTATTTCTTAAAGAAAAGGATACATTCCTTCATCATAAAGTTATTTTGCTCATGGTGCTGCCACTTCCTCTCCAAATTTGTAAGCTGAAAACATATAAAGAGCCAAAAATGAAAACAACAGTTATTACACACTTACTTTATATGAAGAATCTCCGAAAGGGGTAGTAGCACTACCTTGTGCTTTATAGCCTGACAAGATCAAAGTTATCTCACAAAAAACCCACAGAAATGAGAAACAATGGCAAGATGATTTTTAAAACTGCTAATGATTAACTTGTATATAATTTAGCACTTCATACATCTACTTATATAAAAGCACTGCATGCAACTGCAGTGGTAGGTGGAAAAAATCACATGAGAATTCAAGACTTGTCACATAGGGAAATGTGTAAGCAAGTCAGAAGTAAGAAGGTGAACACTGTAGGGAGATACTAATTCTCATTATACTTTGTATCATTTAACTGATCTCTTCTTAAAATCAGTAAGATCTAAAATCACCAAAGATACAATGTTTCCTGACACTGTCTTGGACTTTGAGCTATACAGAAGAAACTTCCTTACTTCCACAGTCAAATTTCCTGTCTGATGCCAGAAGCTGTGATAAGAACAGAGCTGCAGCGAGAAGATTGTAGGAGTGTGGGTTAAGTGCTGGCACTTCTTCAAGACTTTCAGCATCAACAGGAAACTAATGTGGACATTAAATCGATGGCTGCTTCCTTACAATCCAATTTTATAATATTGTTTTTCTGATGCTACTGCTCAAAGTTCTGCATTTCAAGATATGCAGACGTTAATTTTAAATGCAAAAATTGAAAATCATTCTAAGACTAAACTTTCAGTGGAAACTAAGGTAATAAATTAGGAAAATATTGCAACATTTTACTTAAAAGCTTATTCTTAAACTGGAAGAAATAAAAATAGTTGCTGTATTACTCAAATCTCACAGATAACTGAAGAATCAGTTATCTAGTGTACTGGTTAACAGCAAACATGGCAGTCATTTATTTCCAAGATATGATGTTTTTGAGCAATTATAATTTTTACTGCCCCCTTTGTAGATGTTGTTACATGCAATACAGCTGGTAAAGAAGCCTAGGTTTAAAATACTGTCTGATATATACCAAAGGAAATATTCAGTGCGTTTTTATAGTAACTCCTTGAATGCTGCAACTCATACAGTTCACTGCTTGCAAAATCGCCCAAACCCTCAAGATATCTAAATGTTATTTGTACTCCAAAATGCTTTATTCATGTGAACTAATCAACTATTTTACGATATACCTTTATTCACCCTCATGACATTTACACTCATGACATAATAAGCAAAGAAACAAATCCTTTTTGCACACATTGAAATAGAACTGCCACAGCTTAATAAACTGAAGAAATTCGGTACAACTACTACTTTGTATAATCAGCCTCATTATGCAAGTATCTTAACACTGGCTGGGTAACCACTTCTGATTTACATAATCTCTGGGAATAAGAATCTGATCTTGGCATAAAAATTATACAATATCTGAAGTCTTGCACACTGTGGCATGCAGCTGTGGGGATTTATATCATCATCCTAGAGTTAGCCCACTATGATCATATACTATGAATGTATCCATGTACCTCCTCATTTAGACCTATGGCCTCTCATCTGCACCCCAAAGTTCACTCCAGAAGAAAGTTAACTTAAATATGTACAAACACCACCTTCAGCTTTTAATTGAGTAAGAAAAAAGTTACAGTTCTAAAGGATGAAGATCTCAACAACCTGAAACAAAAAAATCAGAGAAATTCAGAGAAAATAATAAATTTCCATTTTTCAGCTTATTTGGTGGTTTTCCATTTTTCTTCCGTACATTCAAACCTATATGCCAACAAAGTTCTGTTGCCACAATGATAGAAATTTATGGATGTTTGGAATGGAAGAATCAAAGCTGATCAAGAGTTTATAAACATCTTCTTTCCTGACTCATTTTTGAAATATAAATGTAAACATACTTGTATACCAAAGTTCCTTGGGTTTAAAGGAGTCTGAACAAATCCTAAAACTTCAGTGGTCTGCAAGGAGCACAAGGATTGGAAAAAGGGAAACAAAGTAGTAGAGGTTGCAAGATAAAACTTACCACCATAACTTTAAAAGCAAAAGGGATCTTATCTAATTAGTAGTAACCTTTTTTTTTCCTGTAGTAGTTTTTTTTCTAAGTTGGTCCTCAAAACTCCTCAAGCAAAGGAAGGGCAAAAGGGTGAGAAATCTGAGCAAGATTAATACAAACACTTAAACAAAGGATTCACACAACTTTTAAGCTCAGGAAGACCTTTGCCTAGTAACTTTGAAATCCAAAGCTTACAAGAAATTTCATGATATCCACTTTGAAAACAGAAAATATGGCTACGCATTTACAATACATAATTCTGAAAACTTGCTGAGAAGGAATAAACTGATTCCGTCCATACAATGCTTTATGTGTATGACAAAACTGAAACTGCAACTGAAAATATGCAGTGTGAGTGCTATACCTGAGAATGTGTCTCATTCTCTTGCAGCTCTCTCTTTAGTGCCTCGTACTCTGTATTCAGTTGTTCCATTACCTTCTTGAAAGCTTGGCTACGTATTGTTAATTTTTGTTTGTCATCCTGGAGTCTCTAGTTGGAAAAAATACAACACAAACTGATTAACGGATGAGTTCATTTGCTGTGGGCTATAGACTAATTATTTTAATTCAGCTTTCAGGATGCTATTATTTCATCCTTTCAGAACAAGACCATAAGCATAAAGAACTCATAAAGCTTTTCTCTAGCAATGCATTCTCTATCCTAAATATAATATTTAATGGTTATGACCAAGTTGTAGGCTTAGACCATATTATATCAACACAAGTGAGAATGCTGCTGCTAAGAATTTGTAAGAAATTACCACATATGAAATGGGAAGTGCTCTAGATGGAGTTTGTCTTAGAGCAAATACATGCAGGATGGACTTTTTTTTTTTTGTTTGGGTTCTATGGTTAGACTGCTAAATTCAAACCTATGGGTAGTCATAAGTTACAGCAGAAAAGTTCAGATGAATCACTAAAATGGGAAATTTTGTGGAAGGAACTAATCAAAAGGTATCCAGCTGATAGCCTGCTACATGTACCCAGTTAATAAATCCCATGTATAAGCAGAGAAGCATTTGGCTTCATTTGCTCTGGTGTGCAAGCCCTGTTTTCAGCTATCAGTCAAGATTCCCAGTCACAGGCCTATATTCCCCTCCACTAGGTGACCGAACCCACACAAATTCTGCATAATCCAATGTTTCATTCCTTTCATTACCTTTTTCTTCTCTTCTCCTGATGCTTTCAGAGCTGGCAAATTATTATAGACCTCCAACTCTGTTTTTGTTTGTTCAATTTTATCTTTAAGAGAAGCCAGCTCATCAACCATCTTGCCCTCCAACAGTTCCATCTTCTGTAGGTCCATCTGCAGTTTTTGACTCTCTAGATCACCAGATACACAATCTCTAATTAACAGTGCACAATACTTAAGCAATAAAACAGCTTCTGCATATCTTTCTGATTTTGATATTCATGGGACTGTCAATGTGAATGAAAGAAAAAAAAATTGATCTTCACAATCATCCTGTAAGTCAGACTCCTTCATTACAATATTATACTCTGTAAGTGAAAAGTAATGAAAACGTGGTGATTTTCTGTATCACAGGGTGGACTTTCTATTGTTACAGTTGTTTATAGTATCAGTCCATGGAAAGTCTTAAAGCAGTGGTGATAGTTTCAAAAAGTTGACTGCAATAGTTGACTGCAATACTGCAGATGATTTAAAAAATATTTTTTTATTTTTTAGCATCATGTTGTTTTTATTTATGTTGCTTGTATATAATAAGACTTAGTTTTATGAGAGTGAATAGCTACGTTTGCTTTATACATTTCCTCTGTACAGGAAAACATCTCCGTATCGCCACAGAGTAAGAACTGTCAAACCTTACAAAATGAGCATGTGCTACAAATACACAGCATTTACTTCTGACAATCTATTAAAAAGAAACAACAGAGATATAGGTAATTAAAGGAGTCAGAAGTATGAAAGAGACTGAAACTGTTCAGACACGAGATGCTTAACAGAGGACACAAAGATACGCAAAACAAAAAATATACTTTGATCCAGTTTTGGGGATAAATTATCCACCCTGTGTGTGGAATGACTAGATGTGCCTTGACTTGTTTTGGATAGTTTTCCAACCTGCAGCCTTGTCATTGTATTTTCTTTATGTTCCTGAATATTTAAACAGATTGTTACGTGATCCAATGTTTGAGAGCTCCGTCTAACTCAGAAGAATGATATACATAATGCAGGGTTTTTATTATATTCTAAAATATCAGGCAAAGTGGGCTATTGGGAGGGATGAGACAGCACAGAGAAACCTCTCTCAGCATAAACTGTGTATTTTGCTCACACACTCAGATTTGTGCTGATCAGCTGGAAAAAGCGTGTTCCCCCAAAGCTTAACCAAGGCAGTCATAATCTTTATGGCAGAAGGGAGCAGATGTGCATATAAGAGTTCACCTTTCCAAAAACTGTGGGTATGGTTTCCTTCGTGGAATTATTTGGGAAAATCTCATCTGACCAAAACCATATCCTGGCAAGATTTTGGTACTCATCTCTCCTCTTGTGTATTTATGTCATATACTCATTTTTTAGAGTGAAATATTGGCTTTAATCAACGTTTTTGGCTTCTTACAGAGTGCTTTGGGGATTTCTTTAGGAACTTTAAAATAAAAAAAATTATTAAGAAAAAGCCCAAATTGTTGTGTACAGATGTAATTATCCCAAGTAATACACTTCTGTAAGGTAAGATTTAAAGGGTGCTGTATGTGAAAACAGCATTTATACAAATAAAAAAAAAATCCATACTAGTAAAAACAAGGGTTTAAAAAGAAAAGTTTTGGAACTGCATTGTATGTCTGTGATTTGATCTTTATCCTGCTTTCCACCCTACAGGGCTTAAGAAAACACTCTCCATGTGTCTAGAATATTTTATAATTGCCGATAGCTTCACTTTGAAGTTCCTGGTATTGGTCAATGTCAGAGCCTAAAACACGACTGAACAGACCACAGCTCTACTTCTCTTGTTCCTGTGGCACTGTGGTTTAAAGACAGATGAATACTTAATGACCTCAATAAATCTGGGCCTGCCTTAACATTAAAACCAGTAAAAAACAGAATTAGAAAATCAAAATAATTTAAATTGGGGAGAAATAGCAGAAAACAACTTCAGATTTTCTTAAGGATTTATTTAGGCCTAATCACAGCATTTTCACATTTTATAGAGTTGTTCTAAAGTTTATATTTTTTTATTTTAAAATAATACATTGTTGCTTAATTGGTATTTACTTTACATGCAGAGTAGTAACAACATAAATGCCAAAAAGCCAGAAAGGATTCTTCTGTTCTGTTCTATCTATATACTGATAAATTCTATGGTGAGACAGCAATGGGCTATTCCTATCCGTTCACACTTTCTTGAGAAAAGGGAAGAGACTGGAAGGGGTGAATTTGATCCTTATCCAGCAGCAGCCTCAATGAAAAAACCCTCAAAACTAAAAAACCTCAAAACTTCTCTAGGGGAAGAGACAGGAAAAGGATGCAGTCCAGTTCCTTCTGATACGCCATGAAGTTGCAGCGTCTAGCAGGCAGTGTGTACGCAGTAGCAAACTCTCAGACCAAACTACAGTGACCCAGGGAAATGTTTTTGGGAAACTATGCCATCAGCACTTGTGTTTACTCTTTGTGGTTTCCTTTAATTCCCCCCCCCCCAAGGGTTCTGCTGGTGGACTTTTTATATCTTTGTTACGACAAGAAAATAGGAAAATCTAGACTTTAATCACAACAAAAGAATCCTGAAGATGACTGTGCTACAATTCAAGGGTTAGGAAGAACTTTCACTGAAACTAAACATTCACTGTATTTTTTAAAGAATCTTAAGTTGTTTATTACAGTATTTGTGACTCCTTGCTTTCAGAAGTTTACTTATGAATCATTTAAATGATCTGCTGAAAATTATGTACTGTCATTTCCTTATCTCCCCTTGCGAAGAAAGAAATGTCTTTCAATAATGTCTCTATAGCGCTATGTGCTTCCAGAACATCTCTTGTAATGTAATGAGAATTAATGCTTACACGAAAGAATAAAAGTCATATTTGAACTCGTAACACATGGTGCAGCTTTTTAAACCATGCTAAAATGGCAAAATAAGTATCTGCAGACAAGCGAACACTAAATGTTCCAACACACAACAGAACAATCATTTTCTGTAACACTCTGTGCATAACAACTTCTTTATTACACATAACTACTTTGAAGTTACAATACAGGCTCCTATTTTGAAAATTACTACCAAGTACAGCATGTAATAGCCCTCTGAGAAAATGATTTATGGTTCTTAACTCCTGCCCCTTCCTTTCAGGCAAACAAACAAGGAAAGGCTTGCTGAACCAATATGATATTGGCAAAGGCTTAGAATTACGAGAACAATTCTACTATAAACACTGCAAATAAAAAACTTAAATAGATACTGGTAACAGAAATTAATGAAAAATACTGTCTACTTTCTGAAATTACAGGTAAGATCATGCAGATTCTTACACTTAAGTATCTGAGTATTTAAGTAATTTATGTAAAATTAAATATTCACTTTGCAGAATCAAAGCCTGAGAATTTGAGAGCTATTCACTGTTGTTGCCAGTTACTCCCCCATGGTACATATCCCTTTAGAAAAAGCACAAACCATAAGTAAGTGATATTAAGAACTACATTTGCAAATAACACATGGTTAGATAACTGTGGAAGTCTCTACTTCAATATACTAAACATTATTTTGAGATTGTGAAAAACGTTTATTTCAAGGTAAATAATAGTAAAGTCAAACTTCTGGGTCAAAGAACTTTGTACCTCTGTATTAAAATACATCTGTTTTACATATGTCTGTGCAAGAAAGCTTGTATTCTTTTGATAATAGCAAGTGAAATGCTCCTGAGGAATATAAATAACTTGTTACCTACAAGAGTTTCAATTTGTCGACTTGCCACTGTATTTGTATTTTAATATTTGGATCACTGACCTTGTTATTAGTGTAACAATTTTAATTTTTTTAAGGAATGAATTTGAAAATTCATTGGTGATCTCACCTGTAAGCAGATTCTTAGCAGTACTCTGTGATTTCTGCATTTCATTTGATTTGAAAGTGAGGTCTTCCTGCATTATCTTCAGCTCTTGATTGGTAACAGATGAAATTTGCTTCATACGATTCACATTCTGTGTGTGAATAATGAGATAACATTATAATAACAATAATGAGAATATGCTGTATCTTTGAAACAACAAATGGTAACTGGACAAGTAAAAATCTCTCCTGTCCTACTACGTTGTCTATTATTTGGTTTTTCTACTACATTGTATGAAAGACTGAAAATACTGGAAAGAGTTGGAATTGATTTAAATGTGAAAGATTTTCATTCTGGCAGCATTTGATAAAAGATGTACTGGCAGGCCAATCCAGAGGAAACAAAATTGGAACAAGTAAAAACTGTGTTGCCATACCGATCTCTTCTTCAGGGCATGCTCTAGTGCCCAAGATTATTGGTTTGTCGTGGGCTGCTGTG
>JAOXJM010000019.1:68435097-68446844 GCA_026413425.1 Tringa solitaria
CGATGATCTCTGAGGTCCCTTCCAACCACCACAATTCTGTGATTCTGTGATTCTTCTAAATTAAGTGTCATTGCCTAAAATACACCTTATGGCATACCACACTGATAGAGTTAGAAGACAAAGTGATTATATAATCAAAGTATTACTTAGCTGAAAGATATCTGTAAGAAAAGATTCCATGGGAACCAAAAATATTAAAAGAAAAAATGTTTTGAAAGTGCAAAAAAAATGGCACACTGAAAATGGGAACGCTTTCTAGAGAGTTTCCATTAATTATTACACAGTAGGGTACTCGAGACATAATTTTAGTAGATCAGAGAGACGATTGGAATGTTGTAATTTATTTAACAGCAGTGAAAGAATATCCATGAACAGAGATATGCAGACTTTAGGTAAATAAAATATTGCAGTAGTTTTACTTGCAGTATTCTGAAATGTTTATCATGAATGGAATAATATTCATTACAGCAATGATGATGAGTTAGAGAAATTATGCAAACATTTCTTCTATTCTGGT
Source organism: Tringa solitaria (assembly GCA_026413425.1). Lineage (NCBI taxonomy): Eukaryota > Metazoa > Chordata > Aves > Charadriiformes > Scolopacidae > Tringa > Tringa solitaria. The sequence goes on from JAOXJM010000019.1 coordinate 68,435,615, forward strand.
CACAAGTATTATTTAATATTCAAAACTCTTTCCCCAGGACAAATCTTTATTTTTTTTTTAACTACAGCTGAACATGGTTTAAAGTTTAATCCTTTTAAGAGATTATTATACAGATATTGACTGGATAATATATAGAAACCACCATCTTCCTTTATCCATTCATTCTCCTATTCTGTGCTTCTAAATTCCTAGCTTGCCACAGGAGGAGGGAAATGCACTTACCCTGCTTAAGTGCTCCAGGAGAGCAACAATGTTGGCTTCTATTTGGGCCTTTCGTTCCAATTCCTGATTCTTTACCTCCTCAAAAGTCTCAAGAAAATCTAGAAATCAACAACCATGATAAAGAAGGCCACTATTTACATGAGTACAGCACAAGCCCTTGTATTAAATTGATAAACTGTATAGTTTCAGACAGTTTACTTTAATGTTAATGTTTTACTTAAAGAGATGTGATAGAGTCCTTGAAACTTGTCAGCTTATGGGTGGGAAAGAAAAAGAGGACAATTTCTCCATTGTCATATGTTTTACTGATTAACAACATGACGTTTTTCTCTTGTCTTTCTCCAACTTGTCTTTTCTACCCTCCATGTATATGCAGAGATGGATTACTGACTTATTTGAAACAGCCTTTTTACACCTTTTATGACTATCACAAATTCTCTAAAATAAAAGACTTGTCCTTTACTATTTTCTTGCGGGTTATGCTTTCTGCCTCCTTCATCAGTCTCTCTTCAGGACTGCCAGCCTCTTTCTTTATGTGCAGAACTAGAGACAATACTCCAACTGAAGCCTTCTTCAATACACAGAACTTCATGGGTCTGACAAACGGCACTCCTATGCACACCTACTGCTGTGGTATTGTCTCTTCCATGTGTGTGATCCTGCTAAGCCATGTTCACTTTGTCCTTCACTGTACCTCTAAGCCATGTGACAGAGCTGTGACTAACGAGCTGCTCCCTAATCTGAATTTTTGCTGTTGATTGCTCGGGCCAAGGGTATAAACTTACACTTAATCCTTTTCAAACATTGTATTTCATTTCTAAACTGCCGTATTTTAACTTCTAAACCTGTCCTATAACATGATTTCAGCTTTTCCAATGCAGCATTTTCTCTGAAAGTATGCATTTACTCTCTGTCATCCAACTGATTAATAAAAGTATTGACTAACCTGAACAAACAATACACTGCAAAACACTATTCAATACAAACTTCCATCTTGGCAGTGAAGCCTTCAAAAATAGCAATTTTGGATTCAAATGCACAGTATAGGTTAATAATGGACAATATTTCATTAGCTTCCTTCAAAGAATACCACGGGACATATACTAAAGTCAAAGCATGTATCATCTGCTGCTCATCCCTTATTTTGCAATATTTTTCTGTCAAAGAAGAAAATTTGTTGTTTATTCTTGACAAATTAATATTAGTATTATTTCTATTCCTGTTTCTGCAATGTTTACAAATTGTTCGCTTACTTTCTCCACAATCTTTCTGGCAATTGATACTATGCTGTCTGGTGTATATTTCCCTGGCTTCTCTTCTTCAAAACAGGTACTATCATTGCCTTTTCCCATTTTTAAGATTCCTGCATGTTTCCCCAAATCTCTCCGTTAATCTCAAACATCTCTGGAACTGTGTCAATATCCTCTGATGAAGGGCAGAAACAGAACAAACCCCCAAAAGTCAGAAGGATCATGAGGCCCTACTTTCATGGTCTGTATTTGTACTGAAAATCAAGATCAAGCAAGCTTTTGCCCTTCTGCTTTGCAGCAAATCAGGTAATTGGAAAACACAGAAACTCTCTAAGTATGCTCTTCTGCATCTTTCCTTATTGTAAGCTGAGACCCTTCTTTCAGTGTCATGCTAGCCATAAGTTACAATTAATATTTTTAGAGAATACTATTACAAAAAGGTATTACATACTTTGGTCTTTATGACATATTTATTGATAATTTCCCCCTTTTGCTGAAGAGCAGACCAACTTTTTTTGTGAGCTGCCTACTACAGTATACTACCAATAGGTTATATTTTAAAAACAGTTCTGTTTTAGTATGGAAGAAAGCTTTAGTAACATTCATCTTGAATATACAAACATGAGAAGTCTTAATTTTAAAGAATTACATAATGTCTCTGTCCATTTTGAAGTTCTGCTTTTAATCAGACCCAAACAGCTGGTTTTATATATCTTTCATTTAAATTCATTTTAAAATTAATTTCAGCTTTGCTTTCATAAAATAAAGCTGTGTTCCTAAGACCTTAAGACCTTTACTGTTTGATGAAAAGCCTTGAAAGATGCTCCAGATATTTGTGACTGACCTGTAAGTCCTAAGATATCAATTATCTTGTACTGAAGTAGGTCATATAAACTTTAGGCAAAGATCAGTTCTTTTCAGCTCTAATTAACTGAGCATTAACAATACAAGAAAACCAGAATTTTAGTGGAATTAGGCCTAATTAAAGTATGTTAGACAACTTACTGTCCATGCTTTCTTCCCTCTTCTTCAGCTCCTTGTACTTCCAGTTTTCTTCTCCTGCAAGAGATGTAATGTTTATTTACCTTCATACTGTCTCAGTCCTGGATTCCTTCAGGTAGGCAAAATGCCAGTTTTAAAAATAAAAATTCTACATGCCTAGAAACTACAGGACTTACACTTCCCCTGTCATTTAATGTAGCCACTTCAACTGACTATCAAATACACTTTTATATAAAAAGATATATAATTAGCTTAATAAATCAGTCTCAGTGCAGTTTTTAGAAGCTTTTAGAGGTTAGAATTTTTGATAAATAAGAGTGGGATAAATACTTGGTTTGACCAAAGGAAGCTGATAGGATTTTTCTGAAGCCAGGTGAATTTCAATAATAGAGATCAAATGCATTTGTGTATTTGGACATCATGGTTACTTAAAACTTTCTGCTGCTCTGTTCAACGTATGTGCCATTTCAATGGCACCTTCGCCTATAGTCAGCTTGTAAGCAACAGCGTGACAATGTCAGGGAAATAAACAGGAAAACTGTACAAACAATCCTACAGGAAAATAAAATGCACAGAAAGCTTTCTAAATTAAGTTTAAAAGAACGTTTCCATTCACATTCTTTATAGTGGTTTTAGGAGTAATGAATAACATACAATACATAATTCCCTCCATTTTAAAATCCAACTACTGACTATAAATAATGTGGGAGACCTGATATGTTTGTCAAAAGTTTCAAGAAGATGAGACTATTCAGCTCTTAAGAATAATTTTAAGTTTCAAACATGTAAATGTTTAATTTTTGAGTCTTGCTCATTGACTAATTTTCAGCATAATCTTGTAACTTTAAAGAATACAAAAAAGAATGAAGTAGATATAACTGAGCAAGCAAATTTCTCCAGGTCTTTTTACTTGTATACTCCCATGCTTTCCTTTTTATCTAGTATATACAAACAATAAGCACACCCGTGGGCCCCTAAGGGACTGTGATTCTGCTTCAGTTTCCGTGCAGCTGTGGCTTTGTTCCTTGTTGGACTCTCTCTTTCATTTTGCAAGGCAAGTCTCCAATACTTAATAACTCAGTCTGTTCTACTCTTAAAATGCCTAGTTACGGTGGGCTGTGAAACAGAGAGCTACATGATCTGCCAAGTGTTTATGAAGAAAAAAAATTTGAAATAAAGACCACAACCTTTGAAATGTTTTTTACAGAGAAGTTTTATTTAAAATATGACATTATTAGCCTCTCATGCGATCTATGAAGTGTTAAGTCTATTCCATTATGAGTTAATGTTGCTTTTGACTAATCAGTTAAAGGTAACTGCTAATATATTGAACATAAAATAAGTAAGTGAACTTTTTACTTACTTAGACTTCCTTAAGTGAAAACTAAAAATAGTTATTTCTATTTATGGTCTGTTTATTTTGTTTCTCCTGCTCAAAAATGCTCCTAGCACAGAAATATTTATCCTGAAACATTAAAAAAAATCATTAGTTGTAATTTTTTTTTTTAATATCCATTTTACCTTACATTTAACTAAAAACTTCAGAAGCTGAAGTTTTGGGAATGCTTTGTAATAAACAGTTAAAATACTGGGCCAGAAATAAGCTGACCAGGGAGGGAGAGAAAACAGGAATCTCAAGGACACAAGAAGATGCTGATTTAGAGCAGAAGCATGAATGGCCCTCTGGAATTCTCTCTCCCTCTTTCCATTCACTACAGAAGAGGGAGTTGGGTGTTTAGATTGCTGTGTCTTAAAGCTACTCCTTATTAATATATTCCTTATGCCCTCTAAGTTATACCAACAGGTATAATTCCCTCTATACTATACCACAAGGTAACTTTATTCTGAATATCCTGACGGTTCTGGTATGTTGACAGAGAGCATGTGCTTTCTCCTACATATGCTTTAAACTTTCTTCTTCAACAGAGGTCTTTTTCTAAACCAGTGAAAGACATACAGCTCAGCAGTGAATCATTGTGTGTGTAAACCTAACTATAAAATGCAAAAAGCAACTCACTTCTTACCTTCTGTATTTCTCCAAAGATACAAAAAAAAAGAATTGCAGGCCAAACAAAAAGGAAAAATTAAAGCAGAATAGTAAAGTTGGCAATGGTATTATCTAGAAACAAGAAAGCTAATAAAACAGTCTTAATAAATTATCTGCACAAAAATAATGCAGTATCTGCAGAAATATTAAATATTTTGTAATGTAAAAGATGAGAAACAGATGTGTAAAACATCTGTTTATGGTCAATTTTAGAAATATTTGTTCACCTTGAAGAAATTTACAACTAAACTTTACACTGATTGCTAAAGAAAAGGTATGAAGTAAGAAGGATACAAAAACGTGAACTTGTCAGTCTTATAGAATTTAAAGAACTTGTTAGAAAGTTTTCCCAGATGTATGTAACTTTATGTATTTATGTAACTCCTATCTAAACAAGATTCCCTATAATTAGAAGAAGATTTTCCGTGGGATGAATTTCCATTTTAAGGAGAATCTTACACAGCTGTTAAGGGCCTACACTCAAACTAAGTAACTTCCTCCATAACTATATCTTCCAGTTCTAGGACAAATGCCAACCTAACCTAGCCCAATGTACTACAGCAGGTGTTTGCTGGAGGTAAGCTTCTAAGCTAATGCCATTGCTATGCAGCTCCCAAACTTTCCTTGCAAAGATCAACTCAAGAAGTTTCAAAGACAGATAAAAACAGTACTGAATTCTGTCTGCTTTACACATTATTATTAAACATTCTCAATTCCACATTCACTGACAGTGTACCACATCATGTAAATGGTAAAATAAATAAAAGCTTTTCTGAAGCTAAACTGCATCTGCAATGTTGCCAGTAAGAAAAACTTCTATTCCTCAAGTAGTCCTAAAACCAAAGTTGCGACAGAAAACCAGACAGCTGTACTTTTACTTTATATGGCAGTTTTAATACTCAATACGAACTTGATAAATATGCCACTAAAGGTTGGTACTTCCCATTTCTCTCATCTGAAAAGAAAAGCATGTATCCCTAGACACAAAATCTTTTTTCTGATGGTGAATAATGCACATCTGCATAAGCCTAAAAGCTTCAAGCAACTAATGTCCATAATGATATGTGTTATAATACGAACACATGCAGCTCTGCATAGTCTGCTACAACTCTGGTCATATTACCTTGATGATTCTCCAGATCCATATCAAGCCGCTGAATAACCTTTTTAAAATGGTTTATTTTTTCTTTGACTTCTGTCAGCCTGAGAAATAGATAATGAAATCCAAGGTAAAAAATGTGCTGTAATATACTTTTTTTTTTTAAGATAAAAATGGAGAGAAAAATCCAGAATAAAAATAGCAAACCTAAGTTTACCAAAACCAAAAGCAACAAATTGCGGTTATTATAAAAATGTTTATAAAATAGTATAATATTTATATTAAATATTTATATTCGACTATTTAAAATATTTATACATAAAAATATCAAAAATATTTATAAAATATTTATTATGCAAAACAGCTTTCACCTTAGTCCATATATGTATTAAATATAAGCACTGCTGCTCTTTTCTACTGAAAAGTTTTTGTTGAGTCATCAGTAGTTCTTAATTTACTCAGCTGGTCCCTCTGCTGGTTGCTATACAGCTTTGCAGAGCTACACCAACACAATTGATAAACCGCAACGAGGAAATATTCCTTAAAGATTATGTATGTGTTCACTGAAATCCATTAAGAAATGGCTAAGTGAAACACTATATTACATAATAAATGGAAGTAAGAAAGGAAATTACCTTAAATAAAACTCTACATAAATTCTCAAATATAATTCTCTGTTACTGTTTCTTTCCAAAAATTCTGTTAAGCAACTTACTATTCAATCAAAGGTGTTAATGGATGAAAAATTAACCAATAATTACAGTTCAGAATAATGCTTAAAAATTAAAATTATCTCAATTTTTCTGTACAGAGAGAGAAATAAGATGGCTCAAAATCACAAAAATATTGTGCTGTTTTATCTTTCCACCCCAATACACTACTGTTTACTATAACATTTACCACAGCTTCTGGCAAATCCAGGAAAGGTTCAGTACCCAAGAATCAAGAAGCAATGCCCTGTTACTCCTTGGAATGAAACTTTCTATATAAGCAACTTTGTAACTCTTTGGTTTTAAGAACACATAACAAACAAACTCTTCAAAATGTGATGCAGTGTAAGGTAGGCTGATCTTCACAGATGTCCCAGATCAGTAGCTCTTAATGGATGAATGTCTTCTTCAGCCTTAAAGAAGTTTATATCAGTGCTATTACCAATTTATATTCTCAAGGCATGTTCATAATAATAGGAAATATCTTCCTATGCAGATCTAAATGCCTTATGACTATAAAAGCTGTTTAGCTGAAACAGAGGGATATATTTTGTTCTTTGTGGAAGGTTAACACTAGCAGAGGCTCAGAAATGTGGTAATGCCCTAAAAGTCCACAGAAATATGTGGTGGAATTCAACTATCTGTTTTTAAGGTCCAAATGTAATTTGTAGCAACAATGTAATGGGATTACTCACTGTCTTTCCATGCTTGCTATTTCTTGACTATCATCCTTAACCTGTAAGAAAGCATAACAACTTTAATATACGAAATGAAATCTACAAATGAAAATAGGAAAATCAACAAAGATTCCTTAATTCAGTATGCAAGGAACAGAAACTTAGCACATGAAATCACAAATTTGCTGTCACAGTGTCCAACAATGGCTCTTTGTTGAAGAGAACCGACAGAAGTGTTATGTCTTCTAAATGTTTTCCTCCTTTCTCAATACGCATTTAAAAATCAGACACACTTATCAGTGTTGTTCAGTCCAATAATCCATATAGTATATATGGATAGTTACATAACACAGCGTACACCTTTGTAAACTAAATTGTTTCTGGATTAGTATATCTGCTCAGTATCTCACAAGGATACTGTCTGGAGTTATGTTACACAACTGCTCAATAGGACCAGTTTTCCAACACCAAAATGACTGATGAATTGGAACAAGTCAACCAATCTGAAAAGATGACACTGCCAATTTTATTTGGCTGAACCTAAAACATTCCATCCGTCCAATTCAGTAGCTGTTCTTAATTTCAAATGCTGCTTAAAGAGCTAATAAAGGCAAGATTCAAACACAAGTATTTTCAAATCTTATCATCCCTTAAAATACTGGCTCAGAGAATCTTTTACATGACAATATTTTATGATCTTGCCTGCTTTAGTAATCTCTCTCTTTCCTCCTGTGGAGATTCCATGTTCTTATCCTCAGCAATCATTTGATCTCGACGCTCCTCGAGCTCATGGAGCTTTTCATACAACTGCACAGCCTCCTGTTTCACATGGGAGTGTGCTATTTCCTGGTAGGAAAAGCAAAAACCTACAAGCTATTTTCAGATGGCAAGACAGCATTGCAGAACTTAGGATTTAGTTACCTTGTACGCTTAACTGTACATTGAAAGTGAATTTGTTGCAAACAGCACAGAACAGTATAAGCAATAAACTTTATAATCCATATACTCATTATCGTATTTTCTGGAATGGAATATCTCAGTCAGATACTTCTTGCTTTATGAATTCCTCCTCAGGCCAATTTTCTGAGTAGATTTACTATTTTGTCATTTCTAGAGGATCACAAACCATATACAAAATTCAAAAGGACTGAAAAAATGCCTAGTAGTATTTGAAATGTATACTTTCTGAACATATACACGACAATGTTTCAGCTTATAGATCCTTTTATCCGTGAAAGACCCAATACAAGAAAATTCTCCTCAATCTAGCAATATGACAGCGTATCACTAGTTTGTGTTTATGTATGTATGTGGGATAAAAAGTATCTTAGCAGGTACCACTTTGCGCTTCAAATACCAGTTGCTTTTGAAACGGGATGTGGAACAAGAAATCATTCTCACACATCCTGTGTTGACTTGAAAACACAATGGAAAATTAGGTGTCACAAATCCTTAAGAAGGATGTGAATGGTAATTTCATGTTTATCTTCAGAGTAATTCCAAATCAAATGTCCACAAATGTCCCACAAAACATTTGAAACCACTAAGTAACTAAATCCAAGAAACCTCACTATTGCTACCAGAATTTTGTGCTTGGCATATAGCAGAAACAATCTTTACCCAAAACTGATCAGAAATTATTGATGGAAAACAGAGAGGCAGCTTTGCCTTCCCATTCTAGGGTATGATCGTATAGTAGCTGCAAGTTTAAGGACCAAGATTATAGGCATTTTTCTACTGTATTATTTTTTACACTAGAGTTCAATGAAGATCGGTACGGAGATCACATGTTATCATACATACAGCTCTTAGAGCCTCCTCCTTTACATTCAGTGCATCCAATTCGTGCTGTTGAACAATCAATTCCTGAAGAGGAAAAAAATGCAAAATTCAGATAACAGATTACTGTTTTTTGTTCTGCAACTCAGTATTTATAAAATGCTGTAAAATATCTCATTGCTGCTCTTAAAAATCTAAAGGACAAGACTATGTCCAGCTTCTCCAAGTAACTCATATAGTATCCACTTACTTTTCAGCATTCAACTTCTCCAATATACTCTTATTATTTGCAGTTACGCTATAACCAAAGAACTGTTTGCTCTTTTTCCATTGTTTTTTTTTAAATCAGTACTGAGAGTGGAATTATAATTTCTCAGAAGTTTAAAGTCAGATTTTAAAATCTGAACTAGGTACCACGGTTTCTTCAAAGTCCAGAAAAAGACAGGCAGGCCCTGACTAGTGGTGCAGCTCATCCTAAGACAGTTGAGAAGCACTGGCTTTAAAAGATGCCTATTTCTCTGTATAGTCTGTACAGAAAAACCTTCTAAGACTGTATGTATAGCTGAAGCTAGATGATCCCAGAGAACCTAGAAATTTGCTTCTGTTAACATTAGGACTAGTGAATCCTAATTTGCTCATTTTTATGATACATTCAAATGTACAATACAAACAACAAAAAAAACCAGTCAGATTCACTTTTTTACACAGGAAGAAAACTTTCTACTCAAACGAACTAAAGAAATTGCTGGGGTTGTTTTTCCGTTTTGTTGCTTTTTACATATGATGAAACATCTAAGCACTACAGTGGCGCTTAAAATTTGCATGTCAGTCCCCAAATTTAAAAGAAAAATGATGGAATGTCATTTGTTCTTAAAATAAGAAATATGAAAAGACAAAGTATTTTGGTTTTGGTATGTGTTTTTAGTCAATTACTTTACTTACTTTTCAGAGGCTTCTACAACTGATTAAGGTACCAGCAAATTTTTAATTGTACTACTTTATTTCAAACTCTTAAATATTTAAATTGTATCTGGAACCAATGGAACCATATTGAGAAACCTTTTAGGTAAGTACAATGAAACCAAACCAACCTGGGAGAGTTTTTCATTTGCTGCCTTCATCTCCATATATTTAGCTTGATTTTCCTGTGACATGTCTTTTATTATGTCATCTGCTACAAGCTTTTCACGTTCAATATCTTCTTCTACAGCTTGAATTAACTTTTCTGTGCTGTAAAAATAGAACATTTTTGTAACTTTTAGTTGCTGATGTTTATTTTAAGCACCCATTTCAAACTCTGGTATTCCTTCCGCCTCACTGAAATGATCCTTTAACACAAAAACTCCATAGACTTTAAAAAAAAAAGGGGGTTACCTACTTGTATCTAATCTTCTTGTAGATGGATTAACTATATAAACACTCACACCATGGAATGCAAAAGTATCCATATAGTACTTTCCAACACGCTCATGCTGTCTGCATAGTCCCCAACACTGGCAAAAATGCACTACTCCCTCTCAGTTGCTCTCAATCAGTGAATTCCTAGAATAAGAACATAATATCTCGTATTTTCTATGAAATTCCTAAAAGCTAGAGTCAAACAATTTGAGAACATCGCTAAAGATAATTAACAAAAACTCCTGAAACCCTGAAGAGGATACCTTCCCTTCACAATTCATGAAAGATAGTTTAAACTGTTTGTTTATCTCGAGTGACCTCTCTATTAAGAATGACAAAATAAGCTGGACACCGTCCTTCAGGATTTATTTTTCTTCTATTTTTCACTCCTGAGTTGAGTGATGCCAAAAAATTTTAAATTGTGTAACTGACACTATCAGATCCATGACTGCAGCCAAGAATGCCCTCAGGATGGTTGTAACATGACATTAAATGGTACTCCCTCCTCAGAGTAAAAATAGTTTGTTCTGATTCAGTCCAAAGAATGAGGCCCTCACTTTAAATACCCCATTTTGTGAATGGATAATTACGTTATGGTTGGCAGTGGAAAGGAGTAATTTTTCAAGTGAATATTGTTCTTAAGCTGTGACTGTACTTTGACTCAGGACCCTCTAGAAGGCACAGAACTGGGAGTTGGCAAGGAGCTTTCATGTTACTTCTTTATTGGAGGTTCCTCGCCCCTTAATCCAGGCCCCTGAAAGCTGTTCGAAGGTCTCAGCAGAGACAGTTTCTCTCAGATCAAGCCCAACTGAAGACATGGCAAAATCAAAACAGAGAAACTGCAATGAGGAATTCAAGAAAACTTTAAGGTTGCTGATTTCCAGAATAAACCTCCACATTAGATGTAATTCACCCGGAGGGACTGTCAGTACCGATCACAAGGAGCTTGCCTTTAAGTACAAACAGGATGCATTTTCCTGAAGATCACTGAGGCATTTAGAATCATAGAATGGTTAGAGTTGGAAGGGACCTTAAAGATCATCTAG
>JAOXJM010000019.1:68448751-68467309 GCA_026413425.1 Tringa solitaria
AGCCAGCTTGCTGCGCACCCTCCTTGCTGCCTTATGAATCTTGAATTCTATCATCTCATGATCAATGCAGCCAAGGCTACCCTTCAATTTGACATTCCCGACCAGCCCCTCCTTGTTGGTAAGGACAAGGTCCAGCACGGCTCCTTTCCTCGTTGGTTCCTCAATTATTTGAAGAAGAAAGTTGTCACAGGGAGAGAAGAACACCGCTTGCTACACTTCTCCTGTGTTCCAAAACACCTTGTGGAAGCAGCTGCCACTGTTGAGGGCAGTGGTGTCTCCAAGCTCTACTGGATTTTTCTCATCTATGCCTGAGACTGCAAGTATCAGTCAGCAGAGTAGGAAAGAAAGCCTACTTTTCCAGCCCACCAATGTAGAGCATGAGTGGACACATTAGAGAGTAGCCTCTTTACCTGAGGCAAGACTCTTTTTCTTATTGTTCTCATGTCTCTTGGCTAAATGCTTCAAGGTGATCCAGCGTGTCCTTGAGACTAGAAATGTCTGACTTAACTGTGATGCATCTTCTCTGGTAGAAACATTTTGACGGAAGGTTTAAACTCAGTGTTTTTCTAAGAGGCAATAAAAATAACAGCAATGGCTGTCACAGGAAGTCAATCCATTATAAGAAGTAAATTGAACATTGGTGATGAAGCTGAAGCAGGGATGAGGCTTAGAAAAGCTGCAGATTGTTTTGAGATATTAAGCAAAAAATCAAAGTGGCAATAACATCAAAGAGGGACAGTGAAGTAAAATTGTTTCTACAGTCATATATTTGAGATGAATGGAGAATGAGAGGGAACTGAACTGTTTTGTAGTTTGATGCTGTGCACTGTACAGAATGAGGCTTAAAGAATGAGCACAAATCAAAGCAAAAATGTATTGGACATAGTGTTTGTGCATTAATATAATCCCTCTTTCAACCTGCATATATATATGCTCTCATATCATAGCAAGTATATTTTATTTCTAGAATTTATTCCTGAAATATAGTCCATATAACAGATAAACTTAAATGCCCGCAGTTCTTTGTAAATAATGGGCTTTATATATCACACCTTGCAGCTCCTCTGAGGCTGATGTTTCCAATACAAGAATTTAACACAGATTAACTAGAGTTCTTTACTTCAGTATACAATATCTTGCAATTTTCTTCATTTAGTGACTGATCATATAAAAAAATGCAAGTCTTTAATTGATTATAACCCAGCTTGCTTGTAAATCCCCAGTGGCATTTTAACTCAGTGCCTCCTGTGTGATCTGGAACTTGACATCTGAGCCTACTATTACTAGACTTCCCTATTGGCTGCAGATCCAATTAAATCCAAGATGATTATAAGAAGTTGCTCAACCTAGTCAATCTTTTGCTAAATATTTTCCAGGCTTATTATTTTTTTTTAACACTGTCTGCTTATTCATCAGGTACAAAGGTTGAACAAAAACAAAGTGCTGTTGCACATTATTTCTTGTCAGTGCATTGAAAAATCTACATGTGTACATGAGCTGCCTCTAAGAAGCAACAGAAAGGTAAGGCACTTGGCACATATTTTTCAAAATATAGGCAAAGATTTGTTAGTATAACTTTGTTGCTAGACTGGAAACAAATACACCTTGAGATACATTAAAGGTTCAGGAATTACTATGGACCTTGGACATGCCAAGTTGTTAAGTAAATTGTACTTCAGTAGAAAGTCAGGGAACAGTCCGTTTCTTCTCTGAAAAGGAGATTACCTGATTATGTAAACTCCATTACCTCCCCAAATCTGCCTTTTTATTTTCAAAAACAATAGGAATAACATTACTGTTAAACAATAAAGTCTTGAAAAGTTCTCCAAGGAAAACTTTTTAAGAAGATGCTTCTAATTACAAGGAAATATCAAGGTATTACCAATGTATTGCCAGGCTCAGTTTCTTTCCAAAGTAATTACTATAAACATAATTCTTAAAGTCTAGTTCTAGTAAAAAGTTAAACTGCAATTAAAATTACAGATGTTTTCCTGTTCTTCTATTGATTATATGGGTTCCCACACACAATGTAGGAAATCAAATTTTTCAGAAAACCCCAAATTTTTCAGTAGAAGCTGAAGTACAAAACAGGAAATATGTTTTTGACTTAGACATACATGTGGTAAAGTTTTAGATAGGAAAAAGATTTTTCAAGTTAATTGCATCCACTTCATTCTGACATACTAACTTTTTGAAGTTTTTAAAAACTTTAAAATTAACTTTCATTTTCAACTTGACTGTTTTTTATTAACTTATAGACTAACTTTTAAAATAATATTTTAATATATTTTCCCCATTAAAGGCAGTATTTTTCTTGAAGTCTGTAAACTACAATAATACTATTAATCTGTATTTCTAGATTGCCTGGTTAAGGCGTGCTCTGATTCAGAATATCTTTAGAAGTGAGATCTTTAAAGTCCACGTATGCCATGAGATTCAACTGTTAACATCACCTATATTTGGACTTCTCCAAATGCATCATCTTTTCCACTAGCAACACAAAAAACGGGCTCCAAAAAGTATGAAGGCCACCAGACCACCACTGACAAGAACAATACCTAATACAGAACACAGTACCACAGTGGCTGCTGCTGCTAGTACTGCTTGTCCCTGCCACTGATAATATCAAACAAAAAGGTTTATGAACTCTTTTTGTATTTAATGTAAATTTCCAACAGCAGTAGAAATGCACAGTGGATCAGAGCAGTATAAATGGCATTTATCGTCTTTTTCTCCCTAAGAAGTTGGTAAGTTTCCAGGCTGATTCAGCTAGGTGAATGAGGTCAGTCCTCAGACACACAACTGTTCAGAAGCAATCGATTAGACTTTACTGGTTTGTTCTGTGACCTCATCTACTCCATACTGATCAGCAACGTCCTCCTAGCACTCTTTTTAGGGATTGATGGGAGTTTAAAATCTGACTGGCTGCCTATATGCAGCATTGCTCATGCCACTGAGATTCCTTATGGAACCTCCTCAACTCTTCTCTGATAGATTCATTGAATACTCTCTACAGCTCAAGATACAACAGGCACTTTAAACAAGTATCTTACACTTCATTTTTGGGTTCTTTTTTAATCTGGAAAACAGAAATCTGGCAAAGAGACGCTGAGGTTCACTTAGCCCACTATCTTTTCTCTTCAGAAGCTTAAGAAAAAGTATAAAAATGAAGGGGGACTGACTTAACATCTGACAGACATGGTTTCACATTCCTGTTCAAAATGCGTAGATCTTGCAATTAACACTTAATTCAAAGGGGATGGATAAGTAACACTTTCTCTGAGAGAAGTTAATTTCACAGTGATTATCATTTGTCAGTAAAGCTTTGCTGAGCCTCAAAAAATAAGGTTCATATCTACACAAAAACTCCAGCACAAGACTGAACCATGTTTACTTAGTTCCAAAGATCAGAGCAACACCTACACCTTCATAATACAGAGGTACGGGTTTATGCCATATGATATATGTTATATTATGGATCATAAAGAGATTAGAAGATCAATATACTAATTAAAAATTCACAAAAATTGCTTAGTAACTTGCATAAGAACATAAGACAAATCTGATGGATAAACTAAAAACCCATGTAGTACAGTATTCTGCCCCTGTCAGTGGCAACAAGAGAAATTATTTAGGGAGAGTATGCAAGCCTGAAAACTTTCTGCAGTTTACTCCTATCATAGTTTTCCAGTACCCATAACTGCTTTAACAGGGATATTAATGAGAACATCCCTGTCTGTTTGTTTTATCCATTTATGAAATTGTTGTCTAATAGCTTGTCTAATCACTCACTTTTCTATTTGTT
Organism: Tringa solitaria; assembly: GCA_026413425.1. Classification (NCBI taxonomy): domain Eukaryota; kingdom Metazoa; phylum Chordata; class Aves; order Charadriiformes; family Scolopacidae; genus Tringa; species Tringa solitaria. The sequence continues at coordinate 68,452,557 of JAOXJM010000019.1, forward strand.
GATACAGTCTGCTCACTAGATTTTAAGTTTGGGTCAATTAAGTGAAAGCTGAATGCATTAATTCTGATAACCTATGTTTTTCCTCTTAATTTTACATTTCATAGTATCTACGTAGAACCAAATTTATTAAATTATCATTGAAATAACTGTATGCATTAATTTGTTAAACTACCAGTACACTGGTACTCTGGTCTTGGTATACAAAAGCGTTGTTTTTTGCTAGGTTCTAAACATGAAACTGTCTTGGCTTGTGATCTTGGCTGGAACACTGTTTTTGAATCCAGTCACTGCTGACTGCAACATTACTTCTCAAACTGTAAGTTTTATATGTATGTAAATTAATCTTATTTTTGAAAGACACAGTAGAAGCTAAAGGCATGTAAAATACTGAAGAAAGCACATAGAGACAATTAAAAAAGCATGGTTTTCTTCTAAACTGACAACTAGCTGCTGGCAGTCATTGTAAGTGGGTAAATAACAATGAAACCTATTTGAGATAATTTTATATCCCAGGCAAATCTGTCTGCAGACAACAGGAATGCCTCATTTATCTTTTTGGAATAGACTTAGAAAGCAACAGTTACTTGGACAAGGCCAACTACTGCTCAAGGCTGAGAGATTTATTGAGTGAGCACTTGCCCAAGTAGGTCCAAAGGTATATCAGAAATTTTAAAGGTTTTTTTCAGATTAATTTAATGGATTTCAGATATATTGGGTAATGGAAGACAAGGAAGAAGCCTTGATTAACAGTCAAGTGATAAAACTGGTACTGCACTGTTTGCTCTGACTCACTGCCTACAGGTCCAGTACTGTATTTACTGCTTGTTCATCTTCGGGACAAACATGAATAACAAAGAAACACACAATGGGTATATACAGTGTACAAAAGGCACTCCATTTACGTGTGTCTTTAAATGCTATCTAGACTCAATCTGGTTACAGCAGTGACAAGCTGAATACAGCCTGCTTATTTAGGAAGATGCATAACACAACCAAACTATTTCCAGTACTTAGAATCTCCTTTAAAGCCAGTTCCAGTATCTTGACACTAATCTATAGTCTGCAGTGATGCATATACATACTATATAAAGAAACTTACTGTTTCCAGAAAACAAAAATATTTCAAGGTATTGAGAGTAAACACCCTCAAACCTGCTAAGACTGCAGGTATGCTAAACTTTTACCCAGAAAACCAAATTAATTTAAGTGCTACATTAATAATAAAAATACATACAAAATGTTTTGTTGAAGGTCTGCTCCAAAGATGTATTAAAGAGTAAACATCACTGTTTTTAAAACAAAACATTACATTTGAAAAAGTGTATGTGAATTAATTTTCAGTCTTGAATCCATTTCCTCTATGACACCTTCATTCCAGACTATGCGGAAAAGGAATCCTTTTTCTACCCAGCCACAACCTTCACATAGAATTCTAAAACAGACAACCCTACTAATTCCAAAATAGCATGCCAAATCTGTTATATTTTGGAGGATCATCACATAAGGATCCTTGCATCTCAGACAGAGTTTAAGCACTAAGTGATATAGAACTTCAGGCCTGTATACACTAGGAGGATTCATTCCCCTGTATCACCAGGCCACAGGTATATTAAAAAGATAAATAAAGTTACATGAAGAGAAGTAAAATTTTTATTTTAAGGTGCTGGCATTACAAAAATACAAGAAATATTTTTCTTTCTTGTATTTGCCCATAATAGTCATCATTGAGACACCTCCATCACTGGACTTCCCTACAGTATTTAATTGTTGTCATTTTCTTTTTTTCAACAGGTCACTTGTGACAAGTCTGGAAAGAACCTCTCTGATATCCCCACTAACTTTGTCCAAAATGTTACTAAATTAAGCCTCAAAAATAATATCATCACTTTAAAAGATAGTGACAAAGAGATTCTTCGAAGTTTTATTAACCTCACTGAACTTTATCTGAATGAAAATATGATTACTGTACTGTATAATAACAGCTTCTGCAATCTGACAAAACTTGTGATTCTGGATATCAGCAATAATCACATTAGCACAGTTCATAAAGCAGCATTTGCAAGATTAAATCAACTGTCAGTGTTGAATCTATCCTATAACATGATTACTCAACTAGATTCAGATGTATTTACCTCTCTAAAAGGTCTGACAGTTTTAAACCTACAGAATAACCTTCTCAAATCTTTTCATATAAAATCACCTTTTAAATTGATTCAAATTGTTTTAGCTGGAAATCCATGGACCTGCTCTTGTGACCTCCTGGATTTACAGCTGTGGCTAAATGCCTTCAGTGTGACAATAGGTAAGTTTTGTTAAGAGCAGCATTTCATACTTGCTTATATCAAACAGCCTTATCTTGTTTTTTTCCTGATCTGGATAATATCCACCACCAATTTCTCTGTATTTTGCAGTAATACATTAATTATCCAGGATTTTTTTTTTTTCAGATTAGAGTGCCAATTAATTAACGATCTCTCATAACCTCTCCACTGTTCACGTTCACAGCAAATGAAATCAACACTACATGTACATTCCCAAACACCATGGAAAATGTCTCCATCAAAACAGCAGCCATCCAACCAGCTGACTGCCAAATTGAAAAAGCTTCTTTAGAAAACACTGTAACTTCCACTTTTGCCGTTAAGCTTAAAAGCAGAGCCTTACTAACAGCTCTGACTCCAAACAACATCACTGGACACAATGGAACATATGCAGGTAATACACTGATGTTTTGCCTTATGCTTACAAGGTCTTTGATTTGCTGTTCCATGATTTCATACTGTTTTGTATTCCTAGTACACTGTAATTCTTCCATAAAAGCCAGGGCTACAGAACAAGCTTTTTCCAGGTTTTGGTAGACTGTACACACATTATGGTGAATGTTAAGCTTTACAAGTGTTCAAAATTGATAAACCATACTTAAATTTTCAAATAATCCAGATCTCTGCCTAGCAGAACCAGGGAATCATCTTTACAAAAATTCAGTTACTTCTTCCAATCTAACTGCTTTCTAGACATAGCTGCCATCTTAAAATGTGAAGGAGTAAGTTAATTAATTTTACTCCTGCCCTCAACTATGTTCAGTGTAAAGGACACAGATGTGCCCATCCCATACTCTGAAAATTCCAGTGACAGCCTCCTTACTTTTCTTCACCTTTTGATGTTAATTCCATCACCACTCTGTAACACTCTAGCTTTTCTTTTGGTAATCTCAAATATTTTTTTTCTTACATGCAAATTAATGTTCTTCTCCACTCTTCTATACTGAAATCCTTTACTTGCTTCTGGCTAGAGCAGAAGAAGTATCAATCTCCAGAAAACCACCACTGCCACATACTTAATTCCCTACTGAAATTTTTATTATAAAAGAAACAAAATTGAAAGGATATGCCAACCAGAACATGTAACTTTTTAGGGTGCAGACATCATCACTGTACAGAAATTTAAGCCTAGGAAACAGAATTTGTATCAATTACTGTTGGACTTTTAACCCCAACGCCTATTTTGGAATTTAAGTATTGAAAAATAATTATTTTATCTTTTATATGTCCCCAGAACTATATCTGACTTTGAAACTATTATTTTTGATAAATATGCATGGTGGATTTATATTGCTGGAAATAGGAGTCGTAAATGCATTTTTGGTTTGAGTGATGTTACTGACTCCCTAATAAAATAGAAATAACATTCTACTAAAGCTTTGGAGACATTCAGTAATTCCTCTATCACTGTTTATTTTGTGAGTCCTCAAGTTTAACTACAAAAAAAAATTATACTAGAGTTCTTGCTGGTATTCCTCATGAAGATGACTTTTCTTTTTTTTTCTTTTTCTGTTTGTTTTAAAGAATTACCACTTCTTGGCAAAAGTTGGACCTTCCTAGGGGGTGTCCTAGGATTTGTTCTAAGCACTACACTCCTGATTTTCACTGCTATAAAATGCCCAACATGGTATCGCTATGTGATGAGCTACAGTCACCGTCGTCTGGAAGAAAATAACTCGGAGATGTTTGAACAGGAGTTCTCAGCTGACATGAGTTCTTCTCCTACAGTATCGGGTACAGACAATGAAGAGCCCATAGTAATATTTGAGAAAATTCATGCATTTGTGCCTGGGGAAGATGGATTTATTGAGGATAAATACATAGATTCTTATGTAACTGAGGAGAGTTAATGTCTCAAACAACAGATGATGAACTGACTTTTCAAAACTGTAATACCTTTGTACCTCCATATTACACTACTTATGTACAATATAAAATGAAGCTAAGCAGTCCATCTCCTTTCATCTCGTCAAATCCTTAACAAGGTATTGCTGCATGAATCATGAAGCCGAAAAATGTAGTGGCATGCATGCTGCATACTGTCACAACAATTATTTCAAAATATGCAAAAAATACTCATAATCCACCTTTATAAAAACCTATTTGGTTATTCATGGCAGGGTAGGAGAGTTTACTGTATATTGTTTAAAATGAACAAGTCTTCACAAAATAGCTTGTGATTCTGGCATAATCACTAATGTTTTCTATGTGAAGAAGTCCAGAAAGGAAAAGTAGTTTCTCTAAGATGCTGCCAGACCGGGGACTAGGGACACCAAATCAATGGTGTCACAGCTCAGTAGTCTATTAAGCAAAACTAACGCCATCAGAGAACAGAGCATTTGCGTTTTTTTCACCCAAATTAGCAGAGCAAGAAAGACCAAATGCTCCATTCCCTTAAATGTTTCCAGTAAAATGATAAAGTATCACTACTGCTTATCTAGTGCCTTTATGCCTTAGTTTGCTACTGAACCAAGTTTTTTCTCATCATATTTTCTTAACACTTAAAAATGCATTCAAGGGTAGAACAGATACATTTCTGAGTTGTTGAAACCACAGTATTATTTAAAAGCAACTTATTATTAAATGGTAATTTTTTTTAAAGTGTTTATAGATAAAATGTCATCATTGAGATTGCTCTTACTGGCAGCAAGCCGGATGACACCTCTTTCTCCTGCACACCTTCTGTCCCTAAATTAAACTTATCAGAAATGCACCCTCTCAACCTATCACTACACAAGTCATTCTCATGGCTTACAAATTCTTACTGTAAGCACCTCACTGTCCTCATCTTCCCCTCCACACACCCTTACCAGACAGGAACCTCAGTTCTAGTTCCCACTTCTGCTTGCTATCCTCCCACTCTGCCACTCCATAGTGCAACCTTCAAAACGCAGGGCCTTGACAGCAGAGTCTCCACTGACACCTAACTGCTCCTGGATGACACGGTAAGTATTTCCACAACAGTTACTCTGCAGAATTTAAAGCTGGGAACTTCAGCTGAAGCCTGCCACTAATGTACCACCTTGAAATTTCTCAAGTATCAGTTGTGGTATGCATCACACTGTTAAGGAACTTCTGAACTAGATAACACCTAGATTTTGCCAAGTTCAATTATGATTTTCACAACTTTGGAGAAGCAATAACTTAAGAAGCAAGTACTTCATGTACTCACGCTTGTCTTTCTGTGAAAATTTTATCCACACTTTGAGCATCTCGGTCATTCTGAACCTTTAACTTCAAAAAAAAAATCTATTTTAACATAATATATAATAATAAAGATACAAATTTTATACACAAATTCAAAGTTTTCTTTAAATGAGCAAGAAACTGCTCAAAATGCAGTAGAGAAAGGGGCAGCATAGACCACCTGCTCCAGAGGTTTTTCATAGCTGAAGCTGAAGAAAGACCTTCTGAAATTGCAGTCTTCCACTAGAAACCAAAGGAAGTAAAAAGATATCTCTATTTTCAAAAAAAGAAATACCACCATGTTTGTAACAAATCACTTCACTTACTGTGAGCTCTATTCCCAGAACACTTAGTAAAATACCATTTAAGCCTACAAACAAAATGAAAAGGTAACACTTGCAAACTATTCTTTTCTTTATGGCACAGTCATTGTGACTTTGTTTTCAATCAAATATAAGGGGGAAAAAGAGTTGTTTTGACCAAGAAATACCCAGGTGGTTTTTCAAGCTACCAAATAACCTTTTCTAAAACAGGTTTCTTTTTCTTATGGACAAAGTGATCATAGGAAATAGAACACGGTTAATGTCACTCATGCCTTAATACTTAGAAGGGGAGTTAAAAAACAAAATTAACTGAATTTGTGGTTGGCAATATCAGAGACATATCTAATATTTATTATACTGGAGTCATTTTAAAGGCAGAAGACAAAAGAGAACCAGATTTCCAGAAAACCAGGCACTTTTACAAGGCTGAGCAGTCTAGTGAATTTGCCTTTCATAAGATTAGTGTTCTATGCTTCCAAGTCAAATAAAGAATATATTTTAAGACTCATAATTTGGGTTGGGATAAAAGCTTTCTCAAATCTAAAACACAGAAAGCTATCATGGGCCTGTTAATGCAACACTTCAGACAATTGTTTCACTACAAGCATATTGATGATATTATAGTTAATTTAACTAGAAAAATGGATAATTTTTAAATTACTGCTATGTTTTTTATATATGTAATATGTTCAAAGCACCAAGAACATAACACACACTATTTCAGTGTTCAAACATAGCAAATATCCTAATTCTTACCATATTGTAATCTCGAATCACTTCTGCTATATCTGTATTGGTGTTAAGTATATCCACAACCTGAAAAGAGACAGAATTCCAACCTGTTATTCCTCTCCTTTTTTTAGTTACAAACAAGCAAATCAGGCAAATAGGTAGCAACTCACAAAGCGCTCATGAAAACACAGCAATTTTCTGTTATTGCAAATGGAAAAACCATGATTTTGGTATCCTCATAGATTATATTCAGTTTTCAGAAGTAATCATCATCATATGTAGCAGTACAAAAGCCACAAATATTATGCAGCAGTAATTTCTTAAATCCACATGCAACTGCTTATCCTAATGTGTAGTACATTTTTTTCCTGTTTTCCTTAGTTTCCAACTTTTTCCTTTCCAAAAACTGAATAAAAGGCAGTATTAACCAATACATTTTTACAGAGAAATGTCAATAAAACAAAAGATGCTGGGGTAAAGCAAAGGCAGTACAAAGTAAATGAGAGAAGGGAGAGCATTCAGTATCAAAAGCTGACAGCAGCATACCATGTTGTAGTCTGCTAGCTGCCCCTGAAATTCTTTGATTTCACCAGCCAAAGCCTCTGCCCTAAATACAAAACAAAAAGCCAAACTTAATATGGTAAGGTTTGTATATGTAAAAACAAAATAATGAAAAAAGAATTATTTAACAGTTCCTTGAAGCATGCAAAATTCGAGACTAGACTTGTGACTGAGAAAGTAAGCACTACATTAACTGCAATATGTCACCTTTTTTCATATGACAAGTAGACAGATTTCTCTTGCTTGTACATTTCTACTTCTTCCTGTAACTTGTTAATTTCTGTTGTGAGTTCATTTGTTTTGCTTCTGCAAAAAAATAAACAAAAAGAATCATTAACATTTGAATGTACGACTAAAACACAGATAGAAATTGTATTTTACTACAAGAGATGTGCAGGCAGTATCTCTTTCTCACACTGCACAGTGTTTCAAATCAGTATTTCAAAGAAGAGCTCAGTAAATGAGGAAAAAAGCAGTGTGGTTCTGTTAGATAAAGTCACAAGTAGTTGTTAGAAAACCCGGATACGAAATAAAATGCTTTAGTTAGCTTTTTGTACCCACTGGTGAAACATGTCAATTATTCTCAAATGGAAAGGTCAATGTACAATTCAGGTAAGCCACCTGAAATGTACACTAAAAAGTGCTTAGTTTGTGATGATGCTACTTCTTAGAAACGAAGCTATCAGACCTATCAAGTGTTACAGCTAGAAGCTCAAAATCAGTGACTCTCCTTTTACTAGCGCTGTGGGACTGCATTTAACTTAGCAAGCCTAATATCAAAATCTCAAAGGAATCTACTTGTACTTTGACATAAGCATAACATTCATTTCCTCCTACAAACTATATGCAAAATGACCTTAACTCTTATTTATAACAGGACAGATTTCATTTTAAGTGAACGTTGCTTATCCCACTTTACTGTTAAGCACAACAAACTTCATGTCAGAAAGGGAAGAGAGCATTAAAACTTGTGCCATTTGAATGTGTTGTTAAGACACACATGTTAAGACATACCTCAGCAGACCCAGGTAATATGTTTTATCCATTATCTGTCTCTGAGGACCTGACAAAGGAGAATAAGGTAACATTTTGTCAGAAAACAACTAATTTGGATGAACTGTAAATTACTAAAACAATCTGCAGAATTTGCAGGAAGAGAACTGCCATATTCTGTGTTCTTAAATAGATTTTACATCACTGAAACGGAGGCAGAAACTCGTTTTAGACCCTTGTGACGAAAAACATTACTTGTTCAGCTACATGAATAGTTACTATACAGCACAGTGTTTTAACTATTCCACAGCACTGGAAGAAGACACAATTTATGCTATTCTATTCTTTTGAACGATTTTTAAATCCAGCTGAGGTACGGAAAAGCCTTTGTCTTCTCTAAGTCTTCTCTAACTGTCAAGAGGAAAGAAAATAAGAGGCATGCTTTAATCTTCCTTTCCTTTCTCCAATTCCTGTTAATCATAGCTATTCACTCTGCAATTTATACAGCAATGCAAAGTTTTCCTTTAAAAACCTAAATAGTCTTTTAAAATGTTTGCAGACACCTTGATAGCTATTTTCAGTCAAAAATACCTTTCATTGCAGTTTTCATTCCACTTAATCCCTGTTGAGTCACTGGACGGTCTGCAACTTTAATCTGAGATGATAGGACTCCTGCAGTAGTTGAAGAACCACCACGAGAACCCGGTCTTGATGTACTAGGAGGCTTCTATAAAAAACAACAAAACACAAACCTCCCAACTCTGAATTATGCATTTATGCAATTGCCAAAGCAATTACAAACCTAAGCTAGTCTCTATACTGCTCCTACAAGAATCTTTTAGCATTTACATCTCTTCAGGTAAACAAAGCTTCAGTCAAATGTCCGCTGCAGCAGGGTAAGAGATTACCTTTGAGCAGCTGTTCACTGTTCCCTCTCTCTGCAACATTAATGCTATTAAGGTCTCCCAGGTGAACTCTTGATGCAAGACCTCCTTGACTCCTTTCAGTCAAAATTTGAAAACAAAACTCTGTGCAAAATTGAAATCTTAAAATTCTTCCTGAGAAACTATCACTCCAGATGTAGTACTTAAAAAAACCAAAAAACCCCAAAAATGGATAAAAATCTAAATATATCGAAGTTCACATTCAAATTTTTTAACATACCCCTGTTCCTATTCTGGTTGCTGATGGAGTCCTTGATGAAGAGGCAGGCCTTGCAGTCAGCCCTATTCCTGCTCTTGAAGAAGGACGAGATATCGGAGGTCTGTGACTGCTGGCCATATCTTTTCCCTTTTGAACTTCTCCCTGGAAAGAGGGATAGAAATAGTCCCGTAATTTGCACAAGTTCTTTAAAACTACCAGAGATCAGTTGTTTAAACCTTAATTGTCCACCCTATTAAAAGGAGTTGAGTTTTCTTTAGAAACCTGTAAAGCTATTCCCTACTGGAAAAGCATGGTACAAGATGGAAACAGTGCCCAGAAAGGACCACAGAAGTTCCATCCATAAGGTGAGACAGCAGTCCCTCTTCAGTGCTTAGTCAGTCCTCAGTTATATACTGTTATACAGATAACTCCTACTAATTCTTCTGGCATTCATTGTTCCAGCATCTGCTCACAATACTCAAACCTCTCATGAAATAACTTGGAAATGATGTTATAAATACCCACTTGGGCTATCTAGGGACAGTCCTTCAGGCATCAACAGTCACCAATGCATACCCAGATTGCACTACCCCTGAAAAACCCTGGCAGCTTTCACCAGTCCCCTGAGGAGCTCCTCCTCAGCCACAGAGCCACACAGACACAGCCTTTCGATCACTGAAGCTACCAGGCAGTTGCTCGGCGGGCCCTGTGAGATGGCGGTACTGACGACCACGATCCAAAGGGGCAGCAAGTACCCTTGTTCCCCCGGGGCGATAAACACCTGCCCCCAGAGAGGCTGAGGGCCTCTGGAGCCGGGAAGGCGCAGAAGTCACAGCGTCAGCGGGCCCAGCTACAGAACCGGAAACCCCGACGGAGCCACAGACGTGCGCCAACCCCACTTCCCGGGCGGTGGCAGCCCCTTTCTCTCACCACCAGCCATTAAAGCCTCCACAGACAACGCGGCCGGTATCGAAGCAACCGCGCAGCCCAACCGCGCCAGCGCCCGGCTATCGCGAGAGTCAGAAATCTGTTTCCGGCCGCCGAAGGACTGACTACATCTCCCAGAGTGCCTCGCGGCGAAGGAGAGGCAGCTTTGTCCTCTCTGGGGCGCGATGCCTGCCGGGAGGCGTAGTATAGCTGCCGACCCCTGGCCCGTGTGCTGAGGGATAGCTCTTCCGGCGCAGCGTTCGGCGGTTTCCGGTAGCGGCGGCGGTAGCGGCAGCGGCGGGGATAGTTGCTGTGTCAGGACACCTCTCTCGGTAGCCTCCCGCCATGGCGGGCGAGGGCAGCGGGTACCGGCTTCGTTGCTCCCTGGTGGGGCATGGGCAGGACGTGCGGGGCCTGACCCGCGGCCTCTTTCCCCCGGGCGGTTTCGTGTCCGTTTCTCGGGACCGAACTGCGCGGCTCTGGGCTCCTGACGGGTGAGCGCTGGGCCGCGGCCTTCCTTGGCAAAGCCGCCAGTCGCTGGGCGGGCGGTCCGGGTTGCAGTCGGCTGGGAGGGTCCCCCCGCGGTCGTGTCCTGTCGTGGGACCGCCGGGTGGATCGGCGGGGGCTGGGGAGGGGGCGGGCTGAGCGCGGCGGCGGGAGTGGGTTCGCTGGAGGCGGGCTGGAGAGTTGGCGAAGGGCTAAGGCCTGTCCGCTTGCTTGCCTGTTCTGGGGAAGGCTGTATTTGCTTAAACAGTTAATTCTGTGTCGACATTTTGTTGTGCTTTGCAGACGCTAATTACGTCTATAAATCTGGCGGTCTTTTCTCCAGGTGATATTGGTGGTGTTTCCACCTCTCGGTATTCAGTACCAAAGTAATCCCTCTAAGTAATAACGCTGCGTTTTTGACAGTGAGGTGATACACTTTGACTATTTTTTAAAAACACTTTTTTTTTTTTTTTGCACTTGCTGAGCAGAATTCTTTGACATAAAATGGAATATGAACCAAAAACTACACAGGAAGTTTAAATACACAAAGACGTTGAATAAGGAAAAAACGCAACATTATTTCCCTGTTATTGACGTTGTACAGGGTTGTCTCCTACTGCGTTTGTCTTGTTGAATTAACTCAGTGAATTTTTCAGCATATCATTGTGACCAGAAAAAGTAGTGCTAAGCCATGTGCGTAGGAGATGGTGGAGATGTAGGGTATTGCAGAAAGCCACAGGACGTATATCCTCACCTGACTGGAATTTCAAATTGTGAACTGTGAATCTTTCCACTGCCTTCCGTGTGCCTGAACGCTCACATTTATGATTAAATTGATATCTCTACCTCTGCAAGTGAAGGGGGGAAGACTAATCTCATTAAGTGTGTCTTGTTAAATCTCTCATCACAAGGGGAGGACTTGTTAAATTGCTTAGAAATTTATTGCAGGAAAGGAAGTCTGATTCTGACACATAATTTTTGAGGGCTGTTTGAGGGAGACGTGAGTAACATGCAATGTTATAGAGTTGGTTATGTCTCTCTGAAGACTCTGGTGTTACAGTAGGCAGGGTAAGCAAACTGCTGTATGTTATTTTTGTTATTTAATTTTTACAGGAAAGATATGTTACCTTCATTTGTTCTTTGTACCTTCAGCAGAGAAGAAATTTTAGAATTTAGAAGAGTATCATGATTTACCTATGTATTCCAAGCTTTCCAAGCAGTAGAGTGTGAAGGATGACAGTGTGATATGATATGTTAGGTTTTTTGGGGTGAGGGGGAAACAAGCACAAAAAGGAAAAGAAAATCCAAACCAACCAAACACCACCACACCCCACACACTTATTATGTGGGGATAACAAGCTTTTTCCAGTTACCACTATCACTACTGAGGCTGGATCATAATGAAGAAATATGGGTGCTGGTTGAATCAGTTATAATCTACTTAATTATTAAACCTCTACGGTCCTCCTAATTGAGGGCCAATGAATCGACTTTGCAGGCAGTAAACTTCCTTCATTTATGTGCCCTGTTATTTTAGGGTATATTGAGCTACATATTTGAGTCTTATTTGAGAGCACAAAAAATTTCATAAAGGCAAACTGTAACTACTCATTAAATTGGGCATATGAGCAAGAAAAATAAGCCAATGAGCAAGAAAAACCAAACTAAGTCCTTTCAGGCCTACCATTACCAAAAGATAAGTGGAAAGCTTTAAATATCGCTTACTTAGTTGGAATGCTGGGATATAATTTTTCTGGTAAGTTTTTCATTCTTTCTAGATCATCCATAGTATTTATTCAGCACAATGCAAGCAGAGTTATTAAGCCAAGAGTTGGAGTATAAGACAACTGTTGTAATTCAATGCCTCAAATAAGTAATGTTTCTGTCATGATTCTCAACTGATTATCATATATGTTTAGTCTTAACAGGGGTTTTACTGAAATGCACTGTATGAGTGGCCACTCAAATTTTGTATCTTGTGTGTGCATCATACCTCCAAGTGACCTCTATCCTCGTGGGCTGATTGCAACTGGTGGCAATGATCATAATATTTGCATTTTCACAGTTGACAACCCAGCTCCTCTTTACACCCTTAAGGGTCATAAGAACACAGGTATGTAGTCTTTCTTTTTTTTTTTTCATTAATTTGTTGCATAAAAGTTAATGTGATTTGTTAGAGAGAAAATTAAGTTAAAGTTATAAAACTCAATTTTGATTTCTTTGGTATTTAATGTAGCAAACTATTTAACTGTGGCCTCTACAAAATAGGATTTTATAATCTCAATGACAGTTCATTGCAAGGATTTCCAAATTTACATTGATCAATGCTTGAGCTTTTACTGTATGTGTGAACGCATGGCAATTTACAGAATGATAACCCTTTTGCCAAGAGTTGCGTTTTTAAGAAGCAGTTCATTTCGTTCTGCATGAATTAAGCTTAATTTTTTTTCCAAAGTTGATGGAAGTAAAAAAAAGTCAGCTTCCTAAATGAACAAACTTTCACTGCCCATTTTGTTACCTAGATGGGGATCTAATATTAATTGATGCTTTAAATATTAGTATAGGCTAAAAGTTTATTACAGAAATTTCATCTCTCTTCAGTCAGGTCAGTGCAGCATGTGACATACTAAACCAACTTTGTATACCTTTTCTTGAGCTATATAATAAGATTCAGAAATTTTCATATTAGCATATTAAGGTTTTCTGTTCTGTGTGTCCTAGCTTCAGCTGGGCTAGAGTTATCTTTTTTTTTTCCTGGTGGTTGCTGTGTTTCAGAGTTCCTAAGAAAGGAATGTCAATAATGCCTGTTGGTTTTAGTTGTTGCCAGGTGATGTTTATATTTTTCAAGGATGTTTTCATCTTTCCATAGAAGCTGATAAGAACCATAGATAGAACAATGGAATGACCCAAGGGATATTCTGTGCCCTAGATGTCATGCTCAGTGGGGTTAAAATGGGGTTGGCTGGGGTGGGGATGGAGTACTTGCAATCACTGCTGCAGAAGGTAACCAGTTCACCTAGTGGTGAGAGTGACTTGTGTCATTATTATTGTTATTTTCATTTTCTGTTACTGTTCTATTGAATTGTCTTTATCTCAGCCCACAAAGTTTGTGGTTTTTTTTCCCTTTCCCCTTCTTTTTTCCCTCTTTTTCTCTGCCCTTCTGGTGGAGGGGGAGCACTGTTTGACAAACTACGTGGTCCTAGCTGCTGGCTGGGGTTAAATCACAACATCTACTATTTAACAGACCTTTAAATAGTCTAATCATGTAATTATAAGGTATCAAAAATAAACATTTCAAGTCTTGGAGGTTTTGGCTGTTTGATTTTTTTTTTTATTGACTGTTAAAGGATGGTCGTGGAGACCAGTTTGAAAATACCCTGGACTGCTAAACAGCATCTAAAATTTATGTTTGTATTCTAAAGCTCTTGGCTTTCTCTGAGAGAAAGAGAATGTCACTGTGTAAGGAGGCATGGAGTAACTTATGTACTTTATCAGAAGCCTAGGATGGATGAGTAGTTAAAATAACGTGATATACCCCCTCCAACACTGTAAAAAGGGATGAGATGTTCTAGACAAGCTATGGCTTTCCCTATAGCAATTTTTACAGTAATCTAAAACACTAAAACAGATTTTACGATTGATGTAATTCTACATTTTTTAAAGTGGGGAAAAAGTAGGACATTATAAGTGACAGGTAGAACACTGTCTGGTTCTCACTGTGGAGCATAGAAGCAAGAAACATCAGGCGCTATTTCTGTTCGATGAATGATTAGATGGACAGGGTACTCTGCTTATGACTTAGTTCTTTTTGTAAACTTATTAGTAAACCTTATTAGCCCCCTTTGTTTTCAGTTTTATACCTGTTTATTACTAGAGCATTTGCAGATTGTCTTTTTGCTAAATCTTTAAATGTCACCACAATTTCTTGATACTAGTATTTTGCCTTCTAAAAGGTGAACTAAGTATTTTTTTATTCAAAATCTTGCTTCTTGGGGACATAATACATGTTGATTAAGTCTTGGCTTTCTCTGTCATCTTAAAACTAAAGCTTTGCATTAATTCTGTTTTTTGACTAGTTACT
>JAOXJM010000019.1:68479074-68492089 GCA_026413425.1 Tringa solitaria
CTAGATGATCTCTATGGTCCCTTCCAACTCTAAAAATTCAGTAAAATTCAGTGAATATAGGATGTGGTACGATCATATTTTTCTTATGGCACCTCACTGAAAATATAAAAACTGATCACACCAAGAACATACAGTTTCTTTTTTGTTTTTACTACTTAATAATAGAAAAGATCAAAAAAGGAATCACATTTCAGTTATGAAAACTAATGGTCTTGTTTTCTGCATTTTTGCCTGTGCGTAGGCTAAGATGTGAACTCTGAATCTTTGTGTTACAGTATTAGAGGGAGCTTAACAGTAGCAACCATTGTGATGATTTAAACCTTAAAATTAGAAAATGATAAAACTGGAAAAAGTAGTGTTTAAAAATCTAAATCCCTCCTAAAACAACTACAATAGTTGTAACTTGTTTATAAAGTGCTTTTGTAGTATTTCATTCAAAATCTGGATTTGTGAAGTTCTACTGTCAGTAAGCTATGCCTCTTCTATTTTCTTACAGGCAAATTAAAGGAACTCAATGGCAGTGCAACTGAAGAACATAAGCTTACAGAAGATGACTTGATAATCCTAGAAAAGTTATTGTCTACAACATGCAACAACTCCACAGAAACACCTACAGCACAGCAACTTCAGACTTTATGGAGAGCCATTAACTGGCCTGAAGGTAGACAATCACAATTATTTTTTGTATCATCATACCAATACTTCACGATGAACCAAAAGTTGTCTTAAGCTGGCTCTTACATAGAGTATGTTCCATGCAGTTTATAACCCAAGTAGAAGCTAGAAGATGATAAACATATGCTAATGGCTCCAATCAGCAGTAGGGGCTGTGGCATGAATTGCACAACTGGTAATTGGTCTTTAAGTTTTGGTTTGGGCACAACAGTAAACACAAAGAAGAAACCTGATATGAACATCAGTCATGGTTATTTCATTAGCAGGAGCATCCTCAAGAAAGAAGTGTGAGGCTTGTTTGGAGATAGGACTCCAACCTCACACTTCTTTGCTCTAAGTTGTTATCAAATGAGGGATGGAATTATGGAGATAAATTATTAAAAAATCCCAAAAGTAGCTCCTGCTTAATGTGATAGTAAATAAGTTACTGAAGCTAAGTTATGTGGTCAGAACTGCATTAATGAAATAACATTCTGAACAAACACAAGTAGAAATAATAACATTTCAATTGATAGTATATTGTCATGAGCACTGATGGATTGGAAAGACTGTTTTGGTTGTTACTGCACATTCTGGAAAAAAATGGATATATTGCATATACAAATATCTAACCATGCAGCTAAAACGAACTGCTTTCTTGCAATTGCAGGTAAAGATTTATTAACAGGAAGAATATTTTGGTGTTAAAAATTCAGGTTCATTATATAACATAACAAACTATGTTTGGCTATCACAGTTGGAAGCTGGGGATAGCTAATGTCATCATACCTTTCAGATTCTTTATGTTGTACAAGGCATTATTTCTCAAGATTCTGCATATCTGCAGGACAAACTGCTCAATAAGTAGCTAACCAAGTTCAACTCTGGTTTGGTTATGAACATGGGTAACCGATAGTAGACTTAAGGAGCCAGGTATATTTGAAATTTGGGAACATGGTAGGGAACTACTAAACAAACTCTTCAGTTCGGTTTCCTTAAAATGATTTCCAGATGATCAATTGAGGACATCCTTTTTTTTTCCCATTGTTCTTTGCAAATTAAGTCTGAGAGTTGAAGATAGTCTAAATATTTTTCCTCATTTTTCTTTCTGTAAGCAGTTTTGTACCTACGTATATTGTAAGATATGGAGTGAGGACAAAGGGAGCTTGTAGGGGTGTTGAGTCACTGAGAAACTTTCAGAGACCTTTTTGGAATAGATACCATATATTCTGCTTGTCTTCACTGTTATCAATTGGAGCTTTTAGGAAAGATTTTAAGATTTTTTGCAAAGCACTGTGTTTATCCTAAATTAAGGAGAATGTTTTTTTATGATTGATTGAAGTGGGTTTGTCAATACTTGTGTTTATGAATTTCAAACAACTTGTGCTTTACCTGCATGATATTGTTACTGTCTGTTCCCAAAGCAAGGGGTTTAAGAGTGTCTGTATCTGAAAGAAACTCAACAGTACATTTGCACGTAACGCAATATTAATAGAAAAATTTTTTTGTTTTGTTTCTTAGATATTGTTTTTCCAGCCCTAGACATTCTTAGATTGTCTGTCAGGCATCCCACTGTGAATGAGAACTTCTGCAGTGAAAAGGATCACGTACAATTTATCGTCCTTCTCCTTAAATTTCTGAACCCTAAAGGAAAGCAAGCAAACCAGCTGTTGGCACTTAGAGCTCTTTGCAATTGTTTTGTCAGCCAGGCAGGCCAGAAGCTCATGATGGAACAGAGGGGTGAAATCATGACACAAGCAATAGAAATGAAATCAGGCACTAATAAGAACATCCACATTGCGCTTGCCACGCTGACGCTGAACTACGCTGTATGTTTACATAAAGTCAACAACATTGAGGGCAAAGCTCAATGTTTGTCAGTAATCAGCACAGTTATGGAAGTCGTTCAAGATCTTGAAGCCGTTTTTAGACTACTTGTGGCTCTTGGGACGCTAATCAGTGATGATACAAGTGCTGTGCAATTAGCTAAGTCTCTTGGAGTTGACTCTCAAATAAAAAAGTATGCCTCTGTATCAGAACCAGCTAAAGTAAAGGAATGCTGTAGGTTTGTTCTTAATCTGCTATAATTGTTTGTTTTCCTTAGCAATTGGGAGACAAAATGTATGCTGAAAAAAACCTAACTTTTGTTCATATTTTGTGACAGAGTACAATTGGGGATGAATTACACTTGATTTGTTGCAAGATACAGAGCAAATAAAACTTTTTTCAGTTTGTCATTTGACTGCTTTTCTGAAGTCTGTAGTGCACAGGATCTTTGCAAGAAGTACTTCTAACATAGTTCAGATCAAAATAAATCACCAGGACGTCAAACGTCTCAGTACTTGGAAATGTAAGAGATGGCTGATTCAGTGACTGTCAACTCCGACACCTACCCCAACCATATTTCTATGTTTAAGTGCCATGAGTCTGTTTATTGACTGTGGGTTTTTTTTTTAGCAGACAAGGGGCCCTGAGAACTGTTAAGTTCAACCGTGCTTTTCACAACCAACCTTTTTCGTTAATACTGGTTAGTATTAACCCTTGTCAAATATCTTGGTAAGAGAATGGCTTGTACCTAATTTTTCATCAGCTTTTTTTCCACTTCCTTTTTGAAACCTAGCTGTTTTATGGCTTTTACTGTTTTTAACCTAGAATTAGGTGACTTTTTGAGGGGTACACTCTTTAACTGCCGTATAGATGTCATGCTTCACTGATAAGTGAGTATCTTTTAGCTTGTAAAATGGCTTGAACTTCTACAAAAGCTTTTACATGCCTTTTGACTTTAAATGACAGGAATATTACATCAATTGATAGCAAGTGTCTTACTCTATGTTGTAAAATATTAGATGATGGGGAAAAAAAAAAGTTATCCTGAAGAGTGGGAGAGAAATTTAGGTATGGAGAACAGATTGAGCAGTGGAAACTGGAACAGGCTTCCTAGAAAGGTGGTTGATGTCCCCTGCCTGTCAGCGTTTAACAGGCATTTGGATAATGCCCTTAATTTGTGTTAAGTTTTGGACAGCCCTGAAGTGGTTAGGCAGTTGACTAATGATGATCATTATAGGTCCCTTACAACTGAAATATTCTGTTCTAAACTGTAAAAATGTAAAGTCAAGTTTTATGAAGTAGCTTTAATATTACTGTGGTGACTATTCGAGCAGATCTAAGAAGTTCAGCTCAAAATGGGGATGTTATTTCTTACTACTGTAAATGTTACACTTTGGTTTAGAATTAAGATGAAGCCAAGATGTCCATGTTCAAAGTTACATTCTTCATTAGACTAATAGAATGGAAAACGTGAAAAAATGGGCAAGTTTTTCTGGCATGTCGGCTCTTCATCACATGGTACCTGTCTGCCTCATCAGTGCCAGATAGGAAGGGTTTTGTGACGAAGAGCTCTAACTTTTTTTGCTCCATCTAATTGAACTGTCTGAATTACTGCATTGCTTCCAGCAAAACTTGCTTGTCAAACCCTTAGTTGCACACTTGTACTGTTATACTTCCGATGAATTTCCAGATGCATACCCTCAGAGTCTTGATCATAGCTTAGTCACAGATTTTCTCATTTGATCCATTGCAGGTTGATGTATGAGGCAATCCAAAAGATTATTCAAGATTTACAGTGCTTAACAGTAGATCAGTCCCTTCCTGGGAAAACATCTAAGAAGCTACCTTTAGGAAACATGTCTGTGAAATAATGTGCCTGTCCGTTGAATTTTGGTTGCCTACTATAAAATTGTTCTTGAAGCTTTAGCTTTTTAATGTTGTGCTCTTTTAAGTGTGTTTGTACATGTGCTATTTTAAGAAATCTATATTCATCTAACATTTTGGTTTTGTTATTGTGGGATTGCTCTGTTACAGATTACCTCTTTACGTGATAATTGTCATTAATTTCCTAGACCAAAAATTATGTTTATATTAATAAACATATTCTGGCAACTCCAAGAAATGGTATATTAAGAGATATTACAAAATTCACTTAAATTCGCAAGGAAATGATGGGACATAGCAAAAAAATCCTTCATCTGGGGACTGCAGCACTACATGTTAGGCAAGATATACAAAGGAGACCAGGAATACTTGAATAGAAGGACAGCTGCTGCTACCAGGGTACTTTGATACTGGACCATTCCGTGATTTAGCATTGTCTGAGGGAACTGAGGGAGTTGGGGATGTTGGGTTTGTTGGGTTCCATCCCCACAGGGATTGTCCTTGGAGGGTCACAGACATGCAGTGGCAGCATAGGCAGTGGAGGTAATGTAATGAGAAAAAAAAAAAAAAAGAAAACAACCAAAACTTAAAACACACAGCCAGATTTTGCAGTATGTTGTAAGTTCTTAGAACAATGAAGGTTTTTTTAATTGATGCAGAAGCCTGTTGGTGTTCTTACGCCCTCATGCGTTTGTGCGGTAGCTCTCAGTGAGGATTTTCCCAAGCTAGCAAAACTGGGTATGTGCTAACACTGGTTGAGTGCAAAGAGGGGAGAAACACATCTTTTACAAAGCAATGGGCTTTTTTTCTGTCTTCTGACATATAACAACTGAATACCCTCTTTCTGTCAGTTTTATCTTGAAAATGAATAATCACTATTGCTCTTGTTTTAAATGACACTGTTCTAAAACTCCATCGTGTATAAACATGCAACTATATGATACTGAGATCAACAACAACTAGAAAACCTCAAGGATCTCTTCAGGAAGAAGTTTCTGTTTAAGTGAAAGGATGTTAAATCTATGCCTCGGAAACACGCCGGACATGAGGTCCACAGTGTACAATCTTTTGATACCAGAGGGTATTGAGAACAAGTATGTGCCTAGCACAGAACACTTTGTAGATAGCCCATTGCTATCTAGTGCTAAGTGCTAGATGGCACTAAGATAAGAGCTAAGTCCTCCTGATTTGATTCATCAGGACAATAGTAAAAGTATGTTTGAGAGATTTCAAGAGCCCCTTGAAGAGAAATTGCGTCTTTGGCTAAGAATTTAAAGCTTCTTAGTAGCTGCTATGATTCTTCTGCTGGCATCTTTTTCTAAACTAGAATGGAAGCTCTTGAAGCATCAAATAGCATGTAGTAGCACTTCACATTAAGCCTTTGTTGTTAGGCCTGCTTTGGGTTTTATGAAGTGGAAGTACTTGGGATCTGCTTGGGCCATAACTCAGCATACAATATAAAATGCGTTACTAGGGAGCTGCATGAGGAATCAAAACCAACTTAGGCCACCACCAGTGGTTGTACTTGGCCAAGACAAATGGAGACTACAGTAGCATAACCTGGGATACACGAATCAAAAGATTTCTGTAATGATTATTATTATGATGCACCTTGCTCTTATCAGGGCCTAATCTTAAGCAGACTTTTAAGAACTACGCAATCATGTTCAGTTTGCAGACAGAAATAGACTAATGTCAGTCTGCAAACGTTTCATTAAAAGCAGTGTATGATGAGCTATATGTTAATGAATTGTTGGATGCAATCACTTCTCTATTAACATTATGTGCTAAAGTAATCTACTATGTAAGAGTAGTGCCACAGATCAGTACTAAAGAGATAACTAAATGCTATAGGAAATATTATAACCTGGTGGTTCCAGTTGTGTGAAGCTTCTTGTTTAAAAACATTTACTTAAACTGCCTTAGCTGAATTTAATCCATTACTATATTAAGTGATCACTCACCTTTTTATTTTTTTCCTCTCTCTCTTTAAACTGTCGACAATTCCAAAGTCTAGGAACAGCAGACGTTTTCCACCTTTTCAAAATGTGTACTGAACAGACTGTGAAATTAAATGGTTAGCAACAAGATGCTATATGCAACTGCTGAAAGTGTAAAGGAATATCTGGGCAATTTCAGATTTCCTATTCTTCCAATGGATTTTTGATGTTTATTCATTTATTCATTTATTCCATTTTGGTGGGAGATTTTTTTCTAGACTTTCCAATTGCAAAGATGAATTTGCAAATGCAGACCAAGTCACTGTTGATCTGTATCAAACACATGGAAAAATAAGTGCTAAGTATGAACTGCCTCTTTGACAGTAGATTCTGAAGCCTAACTACAACCACCCAAATGCCAATATAATGTCAAATCATTTTATCAGCACACCTAGTTATCTTCTGTACTGTGTGCCTGCATTGAAAACATAGTCCACGCAAATAAAGGTGCAGCTTTTGTATAAAAATACCAGCACAGGCAGTTACTAGGTATTTGATTATTCTTGATTCTCCTTTAACACTTGGCCTGTTTGCATGCCTAATCATATATTCTTTAACCTTTTATTTTCCATATAGTTGCTCAAGGGATCTCATTTTCCTGTCAAACTTCTACATCCCTAACTAACACTTCCCACTTACATTACCTCTACCATCTTCAGAGAACACTAAGGCTGTCATTTTGTGATGATAACAATCTATTTCCACCCACCCAGGTAATCTAGCAACACAGACTAATTTAGATTAACTCTGACCCTGTGACTGCACCTTATCTAGCTCCACAGGGACTCAACGCTTACTGAAAAAAGAAGAGATAATAAATTCTTTTAACCCTTTTGAAAACAGTGTCAAACACTGCATTACCTATCATCTGGCCATAGCGCTTTTGATCACTGCTAGTTTTATACAACTTGCATTCAGTGGACTTCTGCCTAAATGGGGCAATGCCACCAATGCTGTTGGAAGATCCAGCACAATGGAATATATCAAACTGGACTGCAACGTGTTTGAATTTTGGGAAAAAAAAAAGACCCAGAAGAAAGATCAAGGGACGCTTTGGTGCACTAAAAATAAAGGAGAAAGTTGTTGCATGTCTCTGCACAGAAAAGGAGGTTCTTAATACAAATTATTTCTGTGTAACGATGGGCATTGGTCTATTCTGGTCTTTATTTTTGGCTAACTATCCTCTTTAATTGGCATGTTCCTCTATAGCTAATCATGGCATTGGTGCCTGAAGGCTGATGAGTGTTCTACTGAATTGCACAGCATGGTCACCTGCCTTGAATCGGCTTCTCTGCCCACTCCTACTTGTTTCCGTCCCATGGAAAATACTTTGTGTCAGAGTTCTGCAATATTCATGAAATAACACAGAAAAACTGAATTTATTGTCAACATTAGCATTCACTGAAGATATGGATATTTGATTTGTTTTTTATTATGGGTATTTCCATGCTTGAACCATTTTTAATGGAGCGTGTCTTCAGTAGAAGTTAGCAATACATCAACCAAATCAGTAAGAACAAATTTCTCAGAAAAAAAAGTTACACAAGAACCAGGTGAAGGCGTTTACTGCGGTGTCTACCCTGCTGCTTAAAGCTCCATACCAGGGGCTTGGAATGGCAGCTCTAACAACATTTAAGTGAGTCTGAGAGGTGACTCTCTGGACCAACAGACAATTAAGTCTAATGTCTCTGCTGGGCAGACCATGTAGACTAGAACACAGGTCTTACGAGGAGCAGTTGAGGGAGCTGGAGAAAAGGAGGCTGAGGGGAGACCTTATCACTCCCTACAGCTGTCTCTCCAGGTTGTGGAGAGCTGAGGGTCGGTCCCTTCTCCTAAGTGACAGGACAAGAGGAAATGGCCTCAAGTTGCGCCAGGGGAGGTTCAGGCTGGATATTTGGAAAAACTTTTTCACAGAAAGGTTTGTTAAACATTGGAACAGGCTGCCCACGGAAGTGATTGACTCACCCTCCCTGGAGGTATTTAAAAGACGTGCAGAGGTAGTGCTGAGGGCCATGGTTTAGTGGTGGTTTTGGCAGTGCTGGGCTGATGGCTGGAGTCAATGATCTGAAAGGTCCCTTCCAACCCAGACGCTTTGATGATTCCATGACTATAGCGAAGACCAGAACCCCATCACACAAATCACCATTAAAGATTTCCGCTCCACCCCCGGAGGCAGAACACCTTAAAAACCTACTGAGCCGTTCTGCAGGTGCCGCTGAGCTCAAGGGGAGGTGTTGCCCGGATGACGTAGTTTCCTTGGATTTTACGTCATCTACTTGAGCTTCTCACACGGCTCCGGACAGGATCCCTGGTCCCGAAGCGCTGCCAAGGCAGCAGCACTCCCGCGGGGCTGAATCCAGAGGCCGGAACCCGCCCCCGCCAACACCCCGAGGGTCAGCCCGTGCCCGCCCACCCTGCCGGAAGCGACGCTGACGCCTTTGCCAGGCGCCGGAAGTAGGCCTCGCCTGGGGCTCGCGGATGTGAGGGCGGCGCGCGGGGGACGGTGGGCCCTGGCGGGGCGATGCCGGGCAGGAGATCGGCCAAGGAGAAGAAGCGCCGCCGCTCGCGTTCCTCCTGTCCGGAGGGAGCCTCGGGGCCGGGCGGCAGCGAGGGGAAGCGGCGGAGCACCGAGTCCAGCCACGGCGCCGTGGAGGTGGGGCGGGCAGGAAGGGCGGGCGGCGCTGGCCGTTACTTTCCCCCCATCTCCGCCTGGCGGTGTTAGAGTCCGGGCCCGTCCCGGCGGGCGAGGTCTGGCCGTTTTTACCTCCGTGTGCTCGCTGCGGGAAGTTTTGCGGGGGGCAGGCGGCTTGTGCCCGCTTCGCGGCCGGCTGGTTGGGTCTGGCTGCCGTCCGGAGCACAGGGCCGGTTACCTGCAGTCAGAGCTTGTCAGCCTGCAGCTGCTGGGAGGAAGAGTGTGCAGCAAAGGCACCCGCAGCCAGGTCGGGCCGTGTCGTCCATGGTGCGCCCCGTCCACCTGCAGGGAAGGCCGGCCCTGTGTTATGCCAGGTATAGGAGATGTGGGGCACAAGCTGAGAGGTGACCCCGTTGTGGTGCTCGTGATTGCAGGATTGTGGGTGTGGGTACAAAAGTTGGCATGACATGCAGTCCTGAGTGGGTCGTGGGGCTGTCAAAATGTGTTTCTAGATGTTTGGGGTTTTTTTGCGGGCTTTTTTTTTTTTTTTTTTTTTAAACTGTAGAGGTCTTCCACTGATATATGGAAGTTATATTTTCTGATGCGAAGCCTGCTTTTATTCTCAGAATGTGGCACACAGGGAATTATACATCACTTTCCTTCTTAGCAGGTTAGCTGTAAACTATGAGATCAGTGATTTAATTGCACAGCAAATCAGAGAGAGATGTCTTCTGCCTTAAAATGTGCTTTCATTTATAAGCTAGGTTATTTGCAGATAATATTTTCCAGTTAATATTTAAAAGCATAAGAATGGTTTCAGTAACTGAAAACTTAGATTCTGTAATGCAGTTACCTTGCAGACTAAAGCACTGTTTGGAAACTCAAAGGTCTGCCTTAAGATGTCCCTTGTGATTATGAAAAGAAAACTACTGCAAGCACAATTGAAGCTGTAAGTCTCCTTCTTCTCTAGTTCACTAGAAAATGTGAAAAATGTACTTGCCCTCCTTGATTTTTAGGAAGCAAAATGCAATGTACCCACTGGAGAGAAAGTGGAAGAAGCTGAACAACCCAGTGATATAGAAGAAGGAGGATTAGATCTCAGCGTCTCACTCAAACCAGTCAGCTTCTACATTGCAGACAAAAAAGAAATGCTTCAACAGTGTTTCTGTATCATAGGGGAGAAAAAACTACAGAAGATGCTGCCTGATATTTTAAAGGTACTGAAATACCCTTTTATATACTTTTTGCAAGCTTTAGTGCTTGTGTAACAAAGCACATTTCTCTCTCAAGTCTAGTGGACTTCCAGTTTAAAAACTGTCTATATATCCCTTAAATAAAGATTATGTCAAGTCTTCTTAAGTGAGACTTTTTGAAGATTTGACACAGTTATTCCAGCTTACTCCTTCTTCCAGTGCTCAGCCATTGCTGGACTGCAGGCTGCTTATTTTTTATACCATCTGTCTGTACTGGTTAGTTATATGCAAAAAGTTTCATAATTGCATGGAGTAAATTCAGTAGCATTGTTCACTAATAAATATGCTGATTTATTAATAAAAGTTTAATTTCTATTTGTGTCAGCTGAATTTCTTTGGTATTAATGTCTGAGATAAGACAATAAAACTACTTCTTGATAAATAGCTTCTGAAGCTGTAAATTCTGTGGACTTTAGTGGTAGTATTGGTGGAGTTTTACTGGTTTGGAACATACACTTTTTGAGTCTTGTGAACTGCAGAACTTTGTAAAAATAGACTTAACAGCCTGATCAGAAAAAGAGGCTGCAGGTGAAATGCTATTTGTGTGAGGTTCATTAATAGTTTTCCATTTTTTTGCCTTTAATTTTATCTTTATGAGTCATATTATTAATGTGAGGCAGGAGTTCTTCATTTTAAACATGTAGTGAATTGCGTACAGTTTATTTTTCATCTCTGGGAGAAGAAAACTGGTCTGGAGCAGCTGGAGGCAAAGGTGGTACTGAGTTTAAAAGTGGTGGTGTAGAACCAAACCCACATTAGCACCGGGAATGTTACAATATGCTCTGCGCTTTCTAATTTTGATACTTGTATGTGGTATCGTAGTTCATTTGAAAGTGTGAAATTATCACTTTATTTTACCAAGAGGACACCAAGTAATATGAAAGATGTGAAGGTAACTGAAATACCCATAAAATCTGTGGCAGTGTGTGATATGTATTAAGGATGAGAAATGGATCACAGTTTACATATTCCTTGTGTTTTCTTTATGGTAATATACAACTGTTGGCGTGTTGCCAAGAACAGTGTTTGCTTCGGTTTCTGAACTTGAATTCAACAATTGGCTCTCACTTTGCAGGCTTAATTAGGAAATCTACCTGGTCCTGAGTGATGGAGAGTTAGGAATAGTCAGGGCTGCAGTTGTTTGCTGTTCCACGCATCACACATGTGGCCCAGTATGTGTTAAAGCCGCAGTGAAAACTGCAAGCCATAGGTCAAGTCTGCATTGCTTAGTTTTTTCAGAAAAAAAAAAAACAACAGATGCACTACTTTTGGTAGGTGTCAAAACTGAAATGCCTACCTGGTGTTCTTCAATAGTTGCATCAGGTTGGAATAGGGATAGAACTTGCAATCTGAGTTAGCTCTTTGCTCAGTACATTTAGGGGTACTACTTAGCGTTCATAATTACTTTCTCCTCAGAAAATTTTAGTAGCTTGTGGTCTGTCTTATCTGTCTTCTTAGAACTGTTCCATGGATGAAATCAAAAGGCTTTGCTTGGAGCAGTTGGAGCTGTTATCGGAAAAAAAACTGTTGAAGATACTTGAAGGTATGAATGAAACTTCCAGGCACCGCTGTAAACCAGAGCATAATCTGCTCCTAAACTGGATTTTTCACTCCATTTCTAGCTAATAATACATAATTAATTAGTGTGTATATACATATTAGTGTATCTATATGTGTATATAACTATATATATTTTAGTATTACATATATATATATAAATGCTAATAGTGTATATACATATACTATATATATGTGTATATATATTCTGGTTTTGATCTCTTAAGCTTGCATGAAATTCTCCATTGACTTAGAAGCTGCACATTCAGAAGACAGTAATGTAAGCTTCCTTTTCCTTAGTACCCAAACTAAGAACAAAGCATTTGACTTGGTGGAAAAAATAAAGCTAGGAGTGGAGAAGTATTTTAGGTAAACTGAGAAAAAGTTGCCTTCTGGTTCTCTGAAGGGGAAATCTGACATACTGCAACACCAGTTCAATTGTATGACCAATTGCCCTAGAGTATTGGGTGTCGTTAAAGGATTCTTGGTGGGTTCCTCTGCTCTGCTGGGACACACGGTTCATGTACTTTCATTAAGGATATGACATACCAGCTTTTCAGTATCTTGCTGAACTTCCACTTGAAATTTAAGGGCTGTAGTATTTATTTGTAAACATGTAAACTAAGTTAAGTGGAACTCTTTGAATCTTGAATGCTGTGGAGTATCTTCTGTTAATTCTGTCTCCTGTGCTTTTTCTTTAGTGCCTATAGTATTGCACTAGCAATAGCTAGTCTACATTTTTTTGGAATATGGTGTAACTGAGAAATGCCAACCATGTGGCTAGCAGAAGACTCATAAGTAAGGTTTTGGGGTTTGAGTAAGTCTAATTTTAGAACATCAGCTTTAACTGGGGAAAAAAACCCTCTTCTGCTGATTGTAGTAGAATTAATCATTAAGGTTAAGCCAAAATATGTAGTATTAACTATATTGCCTAAATTTTGATGTTTGAAACTGTGTACATCTAGGCAAGATTGGAGCTGATTCTGATACTGACGAGGAGGCAGATGGAGAAGACAAGACTGGAAGTGAATCAGTCAGACAGTGAGTAAAAGATAAAACACTTAAAAATTTAATTTAAGAATACTGAACAATACAGAGATTTTTCATGAGAAATGATCAGAGATTGATGACCTGAAGTGTCATGGGCCCACCAAGCTAAAAATAGTTCACCTTTATGTTCCCAGTCCAAATCTGTCTGGAAAATCTTA
>JAOXJM010000019.1:68520742-68536117 GCA_026413425.1 Tringa solitaria
CTCTAATTCCATGTGTGACCAAATATTTCCAAATGACTAGCCTATCGTTCATCCTGTATATGTAACATGCATTTATAGATTATTAAATAAAATGAAAAAAATTGCCTGAACAGTGTTGTGCCTGTTTGTACCAGATTCTACTCTGACTCAATATTTCCTTTTCATTTGATGTATTTCTGTAATTGAAAATATTTATTTTGCTAACACTGCTAATGAATGCACTGCTGTCATATCTGGATATGATTTGCAGTGGCCATCTGCAAAGAATGAGGAACAGCTCTTTAAGTAGTTTATTAAACTGCCTAAATCTGTATTCTAGTCATACAGCAAAATTTAATTGAGGGGTGATTTCTTTTGTCA
This sequence comes from Tringa solitaria, assembly GCA_026413425.1. Lineage (NCBI taxonomy): Eukaryota > Metazoa > Chordata > Aves > Charadriiformes > Scolopacidae > Tringa > Tringa solitaria. Next base: position 68,521,103 of record JAOXJM010000019.1, read on the forward strand.
AATTTTAGGCCTGCTGTAATTGTGGGACTGCAATATTTTCTGACTCAGAAATACAGCAAAGCTCTTGGCTTGTGAAGATTTTACCATGTATAATAGGCTGTTCCCATGTGAATAAAAATCAGTAAATGCACCCTGCTAATATTATTTCCTGTGTGTGCATATATGTGCAGTGCACAAAAGTATACGTACATAAATAAGAAGCCTCTCTTTCTTTTCTTTTTTTTTTTTTTCTTTACCAGCAGATGGAGGTAATAAACGCCATCCTTGGGAAAGGAATACCTGGAAAACAATATGGGAGGCTGGATGGATGCAGTGTCCACACAGAAATTTTTGGAAGAAAATCAGAGATAAATCATGGCAAGTATGGATGAAATCAGTCAACATTTTTCTCAACTAAATGTTTTCATTCCAAAACCACTGCCAGTGTACGTGAAGGCTGAATAGACTCATTCAGTGAGTGTGTCTGAACTAAAGACTTTTTAGGAAATAGAGTTCTCTTCTGAATCTGAGCCTTTTGGTCAGGGAGTCAGTGGACATTGTAGATTCCATGCCATATTCTCTTTTTTCCTAGCTACTTAATATGAGTCTCTGTATAGCTGTAGTAGCAGGATTAGAGGGAAGAATAGACAAGCGATTACAAGGCAGTTGGTGGGCATTTTCATTTCTCCATTTGTAAGTGTAAAAATTCTAAGTAAGGGCAGGAATGAAGTATATATATGTATTTTTGATGGGAAGATGTAGGCAAAGCAGGACGTATTTCTTTAGTAACAACGTAATTTAATGCCACAATAAATAAGACCCAACATCTGGGGCAGAATCTCCTTAAACTGACATTTCCGCTGGGACAAAAGCCCATGACACTGTCTCCTAACATCTGCAAAGCTCTATTAATAAACATGTACTTTGTGGAACACGTACATTCATCTGTCTTACCCGATGACAGCTTTTAATGGAGGAGTTGTTAGTCCATTCCTTGCACGTATCGTTTCTGTAATATACCAAGTTGTTAAATTATGGGTAAAGTTCCTGAAGTAACAACGGGAAGAGAAAAAAAAATGGTGAGAAGAGCAAGCAGGTAGCCAGGACCCGCAGATGCTGAACTGCAAACAGAGGTGTTATAACTGCACTGGCCAACCCTGATGTGGGGATGGGGAGCTTTCACCCCCAGATGGCTGGCACAAGCTGGCTGCAGGTTAGGCTACTGGTGAGGGCAGTGGAACACGGGCGTTAGGCAATTCACAGCGTGTAGCTGGAAAACTCCTGCCTACGTTGACTGGGAGCCCATCCAGCCCCTGCAATGCTGTGCCTGAGGGGCTTTATGGTACCGCTGCAGGACGCAGGGAATGACTTTGCAGGCTCTATTTGTAGTGATGCTCCTTAGGCATTAACAATCAAACCAAAGTTGTATTTTTAGCAGGAGTATTACAGGAATTAGCATATAAATAAATGCAGGAGAAATACAAAAACCGTGCAAGCAGTTTTCCTTCTGATATCATTTTCTCAAATGAATTATCTTCACACCCTAGTCCTGGGGCTGTGTCTGACCCTGAGTCCTCTCACCAGGCCTGATCCTGACCCCTACCTACAGGGCGATGTCCCAGCCCAGCCTCTCCCACCCCTGTCCCCAGGGATGCCTGTTAGGACACATGCCTGTGTCCCCTGATGCCCAGGGTTGGGGCTCCCCTGGTTGCCCCCCCCGGCTGCCCTGCTCCATGGTGGGGCAGTGGGACGATCCTGGCTGCCAGGTCCTGCCTTGCCACCCCAAGGAAAGCCCTAGTGCTGCTGTCCCCAGTAGCCCCCAGGCCCACAGCACCCTGGCAAATGTGATTTTTTTGACTTTTACTTTATTTTACCTTTGCTTTATTTGTATTCAATGAGTTCTGGCTGGACTGTATGATCATGTGGCATTTATTCATGCCCACGCCTAAGTAGTATATTGGCTCCAGGGGAAAGCAAATAGTTATGTACTAACACAGGAATCAACAAACTCTTCTATGCCTGTCACAGTCATTTGAGAAATGTCCGGCTTCATCTTCCTATCTCCTCATACACGAAGAAAAATAATTGACAGTGGGATTTGAAACCCATAGAAATCAAGCATCTTCTTTCCACTGATAAGTCTGATATCCGTCCACCCATGACGAGATTAACTGAGGTTGCTTCACAGGTGTTTGTGGTGGCACATTTGCAGCCCAGGAAAGCCTGTGAACCTGGGACCGCTGCACTGGAGAACTACAGCATGTAAGGAGGTTTACTAAATGGGTCTCTTGGGAAAATTGTTTCCTTTTTTTTATTTATTTTTATCAATCTGTCTTTCTAATCTCTTGAAGAAACTTGAATTTATTCTGCTTTAAGTGGTGTTTGCAGGTCCTCTACATTTAGTGTAATTTGCAGCTTTCACAAATGTAACATTTATTGCCTCTACAAAACTATACAAGGGAGGCTTTAAGTAAAACCAAACCTGACACAGTTCCTTTTCCCTGAATCTCTGTGTGCCTTTGAAAATTTACACTACTATCTTTCACTTTTGGCTCTGCTATTCAGGCTCTGTAAGTTTGTCTTTTATCCAAACAAATTTGAGTGAGTTTTGACATAAGTTTTCATAAAAATATTGAAAGTTGTACCATCACCCAAATACCTCACCTCTAGTTCCGTGTTCCCTTTATCCCCTAGCCTTAGAAGGCAAATAACAGGAAAAAACACTTTGATTTTTTGATCTTATTTGATCTTTGTCTGATGCTAGAACCAAGGAGAGACAGATATGAACATCTGTGCTAGTGCAACCAGTCACTTTTTGAAAGCAGAGCAAAACCAGTGTTCCTTCTCTGAAGAACTGCTAATACAAGGAAACAAAAAGTTCTAGAAATGCCCTAGTTCAGTGCTACTGACAAGTGTTTTTCACACAGAGGCTGAACCAAGACCTCACTTTTAAACTATCAGTTCTTGAAGTTTTGGAACTTTCAGCATAATTTTTTTCACTATTTTTTTTTTCATTGATCAACTTCATATGAATGAGATGGTGATTGGCAAGACAGCTTTTTATCTTAGAAAAGCAGTATGGCACTTGTTAGCTTTTGTGTCCATGAGACTTGAAAAGTACTGAAACTGAGATCAAGCATGATGAATCAAGATTGCCAAAATCTTGAAAATGACATTCTTTAAAATGCTTAAAAATATGTTTTAAAAGATTGTTTTTATTTGCTTTCTGCTCCTTTAACCTTGGGCTGACATCTCCAATCTTTTCTCTAAAAATGGGAAAGCGACAAGCTTACTTTTGAAATGTGAACACAAAACAAGAATTTCCCCGTGTCACACGGCTCTGGGAGTAGGGGCTTTATGAACAACACATTTTGTGATATCTGTGATAGGATGGCACATATCCCAGCTTGGCCATAATTCCCTTTGTGTGTATCAATATCATTAGCTCTTACCCTATGCTGCAAATTGTGTGGGCAGATGAAATCAGTGAAGATTCAAGACAGACGCATTTAAGGCAGTGGTTTGTCCCTCTGATTTGTACTGATACTTTGAGGGCTATATCTACCTTTTTTTCCTTCTCACAGTTTTCTTTTTTTCTGTTTGCTGGAGGTGCATTATACAGGGAGGAGAGCATTTCTGTTACTTCTACCAGTGGTTTAGGTGGACTGCCTGTTTGCTTGTATGAAAGACACATTTAAAAGCTTGACACTGTATGTTGTGGACCCAGGACAATAATGAACGCTTTCCTCACTTCAGGTTTCAAGCTACCTTTGTTTTTAACTCTGTCACCTTATACTAATCCTTGCTTTTGTTTCACTGCCTGTACACTTTTCCCTGCAAGCTTAAACTAGCATTCAATATTTGTGGCTCTTTATCCTATGTTTGTTTTTTTATTTGCTTGTTTTTCCTCTTGAAATTCTGGCTCTTTGAGCAGTTCATCCATGGCTCCTGTGTTAGCTGCTCCTTCCCCCCCTTTTATTTCTTTTCTTTTTACATTCTTCTTTTTCAGAGAAGGTGGCGTCTGCTGTGTTTTAATTATAGAGTTTTCCTCCAGCTGACTTCTAGACACCCTGCTGCCCTCCATGTCCTACAAGTGTTGACATAAGGTTATCTTGCTTTACTTAGAGTCATTGTCCACTTGACCAACAGCATCTCCTTCTGGACTTCCAGTCATGCTCTCTGAAATCTTTGCTATAAACAGAGGTGCAGCGGGGTTGCTTTGTGCTGTAGGCTGTTTGGAGGATTTAGCATTCCTGGTGTCCCTCTGACTCTTGCAAACAGAACTGTTGGGGGCAGGGATCATAGAATCACAGAATCATCGAATGGTTTGGATTGGAAGGGATCTTAAAGATCATCAAGTTCCAACCCCCCTGGTTGAGAGGCCCACCTCTCAAGCCTGTTCAGGTCCCTCTGGATGGCATCCTTTCCCTCCAGTGTGTCGACCACATCACACAGCTTGGTGTTGTTGGCAAAGTTGCTGAGAGTGCACTCAATCCCACTATGCATACCACTGACAAAAGTGTTAAATGATACCGGTCCCAATACCAACCCCTGACGAATGCCACTTGTCACTGGTCTCCACTTGGACAGTGAGCCATTGACCGCAACCCTTTGAGTGTGACCATCCAGTGATGGATAGGGAAGCATTAGCAATTTTATGCTTTTACATGTTTGTTGAATGTTTACCTGCATCTGACAAGTGAGGGCTGTTGACGGTTGAGCAGGATCACAAGATATTGCACTAAGACACCCAAAGGAGAGGAATAACATCAAGAGATGACCACATCTGGAGTGCTGTGCCCAGTCCTGGGCTTTCAGTAAAAGAGAGGCATGGAGATCCTGGAGCGAGTCCAGAGCAGAGCCACAAAGATGACGAAAGGTTTGGAGCATCTCTTATGTGAGGATAGGCTGAGAGAGTGGGGACTGTTCAGCCTGGAGAACATAAGGCTCAGGGGTGACCTTATTGATGTGTATAAATGTATCATGGTGGAAGTAAAGAAGACGGAGCCAGACTCTCCTCAGAAGTGTCTAGTGACAGAAAAAGAGACAATGAATGCATATTGAAGGCCAGGAAAGTCCATTTAAACATAAGAAAACACTTTTTTACTGTGTGGGTTTTTGAGCACAGGAACAGGTAGGGTTCCCAGAGAGGTTGTGGGGTCTCCATCCCTGGAGAAATCCAAAGCCCAACGGCACCCAGTCCTGAGAAACCTGCCCTAGCACTGCAAGGGAGCTGGGTTTGGTGATCTCCAGACATGCCTCCAGTCTCAGCCTTTCTGTGATTTACTACAATGTCTGAGCATCCTCACAGTGGGACTTACGATGCTCTCGATTTATCACAGTGAAATCATCAAGGAATTTGGCTTGCAAGCAAAGGGACTTCCCAAATGTACTTTATTGTATCTGCATATTGATTTCAAATGAAGTCCCTTTGCCCTGCTTCTCTGATCTGCTGTTTAAATATGCTATAAAAGATTTCTCCAGGGAATCCTGAAGCCCTGTTCCCACAGTAAGCCTTGTGGTGAGGAGAGAAAGGGTCTGCAGCACTTTTGCAGAGATGTGTAGGTCCCTTCTGCATCCTTTTGAAAGCAGATAAAATGCTTGCTTGGCTAGGTAATCTTGCTTTTTATTCAGTCCCATTATTGACAATGCTCCATGTGGCAATAACTTCACCAAGAGATACTTAATGAACTTAAAAAAAGTTTTGAATATAAAGGTTATATTATCAACAAACGATGGTTTGAAAGAACTAAATAGGATTATGAAGATTATCCTTCTTTAACAATGCCTTAAATTTTTATCTCCTTATCCCTTCCTCATTGCTTTCTCTCTCAAGACATTATGGTTTATTGTGTCTCCACTAGGTACCTTGCATATGATTTACACACTGAATGGCTCTGCTTTCAGAGCAAGGTAATGATATAATATCCCCATTTATATTCAGAGCAGTCAACACTTTCTAGCTCTCTGAATAATAAAACCACCTGCATTTAATATACATGGAAAAATGGGAAGGCAAATAGCAGATATGGCACAATCAGATAAGTGTAATCAGATAAAATATCACAATATTATAGCAGATCAGCATCTGGTAATGACTTGAATTTTAAAAGACTGACAAACAGCATGGCCTAAAGCAATCAGGCATACCTCATTCGAAGCTACTTATCCCAGATTTGATTGCTCTTCTCGTATGTTTCTGGCAGATTAAACATTCAGGCTTTCTTATTTTAACTCTTCCTGTACTGTGTCTCTTTAAGTGGAAAAACACTAGCTTTTTACCTTTTTCTCCCGGAGTGAGAAAGCAACAACACATTATGCAGGGGAAGAAGGAGCCCAGCTCCCCTCAGCAGTTGCAGTAAACTGAGCCACGCAGCCCTTCTGCGCACCGTTGAACATCAGCCTGTGTCCTCTGCCTCTGCAGCTGCTGCCAGGGATTTGGGATCTGCCCTGGCTACCGGGCAACTAGAGGAAACTGAAGGGGGTTTTTTGTATCTTGGAAACCCCTGGATGTGGAAGACTTTATTCCTGCATGCTGCTGCACTTAGAACGACCCTGGTACCCTTTTGGCCATCCTGCATTTACTGTGACACAAACAATATGAATCAAGCAACATCATGGTAGAGCTAGTGCTCTACAGAGGTGGGACATCGCCTGCTGCTAGTTATTTCTGTGTGTCTGTCAATTACAAGTCTCAGTTGTTAACACAGGTGCTGGAGTAGCACCCAAAAATGACCTTAGGAGAATGTTCCTCTCTCCTCCCCTTTCCCTTGTCTCCTTCCTGACCTCTACACAATATATTCTCCTCTCATTTGGACAAACACTTTTGGTCATATCAGGAGTGCTGATTATGTGCAATAAAACATAGCTGCAAGCTCTCTCTTGTACAGCTTGGTTTAATGCACACATTGGTAGTGAGCAGCTGCTCTAATTTCTTCCTTCTGATTTGGTGTCCCAGGAGATGCTACACCCAGAAAGCATATCCCTTGCTTCACGTCTTGGGTATGGGGAGTTCATTCACTCCTGATTACTGAGCTTGTGATTGGATTTTGCATGCTGCAAACTGAAACTCTGCATCTCCAAGGTATATAGGGAACTACATGCTTGTAATTAAACTAAATGTTATGCAATTATCTTTTTTCTTTACATCATAGGACTCAGTGATTACTGCAGCACCAGAAAACATTTTACTCTAGCTAAAACCAGCCGTGGTTTTGTCCTCATTTGACTACACCTGAGATTAAATAATATATCAGATATTTTGCATGTAACTATGAGAGACATTCTATGGTCAGAGGCTATCAGCATGCTTTAAAAATGTAAAATCTGAAAGCTAAATGGTGCCACATACATGGTTAACATTAAACCGAATCAGCCCTGGAAGAAATTGTGTCCAAACAGGTGTGTGCACCTTGAAGAAGGACCTACAGAAGGTATCCTGGTAAAGACAAGACACTTTTAATATCAGCACAGGTTAAGTGCTCATGTTAACTCACCAATCCTCAACAAATAATAACAAATGTTACTATAACATTGAGCCTTCTTTTCATGAGGAACTGTCTAATCATCATTTTGGCTCCCATGAACTGCATCATGTGAAGCAAGAACACATGAGCTTCAGCACTAATTGTGGAACTAGAAAATGACACTTTCCTGCTTTTGTTTCCTCTCCTGTTTTCTGGGTGTTATAGGTGGAACTAGCAGATTTTAGAATGGCACGTACAGCTTAGACCCAACATAGCTCTTCCTGTCAAATCCCGCCCCGTGGCTCCTTCACCTCTTTGTTCTGTCTCCTGAAGAGTGAATAAATGGTAAGTGGGGTTGACACTCTACCCTCTCCTTCGACTGCTGGTGTACTCATATAATATCAGCTAGAGAGGAAGGAATAACAGAGATAAACGTGATCTAGACAGTTTAAGAAACTGGTACTAACAAAGCTTGTTGTATTCTATGCAAACTCACTTCATCTATGGGGAAAAAAATACATAAAAGGCAGGACCAAAATGTCGTAGCAAATCAGGAGCAGAGCAAGGGAAAATTGTTAAAATGTTAAGTGTTGCTTCCTGTCATATGTTTAAACTTTACAAAACAGAAGTACAGACTTTTTTATTCTTTCTTTCTTTTGCAAATAACACAGATTTCTTCAATTGGAAGAAGTAGACTCAAAGTCTTCCTGCCATTATATTCGTTCTTTTGAGTGTATGTTCCTGTACTGCTTCATTACTGCGGGGTATCAGTGGCAAAATATATTAAGCATCTATTGTGTACAAGGAAAATAAATGAGGGATAATTTGTCATGAGTTCTTCCTTCGTATTAATAAGATGTGTGCCACAGAGATGAGATATGATCTGTGCTTTCTTTTGTCTTCCATCCCCTAATGCTTCTGATTCCGTCGCATTGTCCTCATATCTTCATTGGGCTCCTTTGGTTTGCAGTGTTCTGTTATAATGACTTTGTCTTTTGCAGGTCAGTGCTGTTGATGGCATTACAGCTGGTCTGGACTGCAGCTGAATCAGTTTTGGAGGACTCAATACAAAGTCAGTGCTGTTACTGGCCACAGTTTGTTCTTTGGCACAAGTATATGTTATTGCCGCTTAAAAATTGACTGAAGAACATGCCAACGAGAAGACTAAATGTGTAAAGCCCTGGCCACAGTGGAAAAAGAGAGCAATCTTTCACTTTTTTACTGGAGACAAGACTTTATGCAAAGGGTGTGTCTGTCGGTGTAATATGGCTTTAGAAAGGTGGTAGAATGAGTATCCCAGGGACCTTGTCTCTGCATTAGGGAGATAAGGAGAGAAACCTTTAAATCTTAACAAATGGAGAGTTCTGATTGTCACTCTATTATTTTGTCTAAAAGATGGAAAGTGTTTCAGACTCAGTTGAACTCCAGCAAGACTTTTTCTATTTGTAATGCATACATGGGGAATTTGTCCCCTTTCACAAGAGTCTCTCTTTTGCCTCCCCTTTATTAGGCTGAGAAAATGAAGTATGTGTTTAGTTTTATGCACCTTGGGACTAGCTTTAGGTCTTGAATTATAGACTCATAGAATCATACAATGGTTAGAGTTGGAAGAGCCCCTTAAGATCATGGAGTTCCAACCCCCCTGCCATGGGAAAGGAAACCTTCCACTCGATCAGGTTGCTCAAAGTCCCATCCAGCCTGGCCTCGAACACTTCCAGGGATGAGGCACCCACAACTTCTCTGGACAACTTGTTCCAGTGCCTCGCCACCCTCACAATAAAGAATTTCTTCCTGATATCTAATCTATTTCTACTCTCTTTCAGTTTAAAACCCTTACCCCTCATCTTATTGCTACATTCCCTGATAAACCGTCCCTCTCCATCTGTCCCATAGGCCTTCTTTAAGTACTGAAAGGCTGCTATAAGGTCTCCTCGGAGCCTTCTCTTCTCCAGAGGCTGAACAGCCCGAACTCTCTCAGTCTATCTTCACATGAGAGAGGTGCTCCATCCCTCTGATCATTTTTGTGGTCCTCCGCTGCACCCGCTCCAACAGGTCCGTGTCCTTCCTGTGTTGAGGACTTCAAAGCTGGATGCAATAATCCAGGTGGGGTCTCATGAGCACAGAGTAGAAGCCTAGAATTGGTTCCCTCAACCTACTGGCTACGCTTCTTTTGATATAGCCCAGGATGGAGTTGGCTTTCTGGGCTGCAATTGCACACTGCCAGCTCATGTCAAGCTTCTCGTCCACGACCACCCCCAAATCCTCCCCAGGGCTGCTTTCCAGCCATTCTCTGCCCAACCTGTATTTGTGCCTGGAGTTGCTACGTCCCAGGTGCAGGACCCTGCACTTGGCTTGGTTGAACTTCATGAGGTTTGAACTTCATTGCCCACCTTTCCAGCCTGTCCAGGTCCCTCTGGATGGCATCCCTTCTCTCCAGTGTGTCAACTGTGCCACACAACTTGGTGTCATCGGCAAACTTGCTGAGGGTGCACTCAATCCCACTTTCTTAGGGTTGATTCAGAAGTTCAGCAGGATCACTCATAGAGGAAAGTCCCCTAGTGGGGCAGGACTTATCCTTCACCCGATGTTGAATGCTTCCTGTCACTTCACAGCCAGGCAGAAATCCTGTTTGAGCTCCACATGGAGTATGAATGGTTCATCCATTCTCAGCAGGAGGCAATGACCAATTTAAAGAAAATTTCAGATCGGCTTTATAAGAACCTCCAACAATTTTTCTTTCCCAAGCTAAGGCATAACAACTAGCAGTCAACGGAAAGATGCTACAGCTCTCAGATATAAGTCACCAGCACTGTCTGGTTGGGCTTGGGAGTGCCCCTGAATGCACTGCTCTACAGCATCTGTAAATTAATTAGCTGTAGCTGCCAAGGCCTCAGATTCTGCTGGGGTTGCTGCTTGTCTCAGACCACAAGTAAGACAGCCAGTCCCCTCTTTTTCTCCTGCGTTTTTGGAATTTATTCCTTCAGAGCTTTGAAGATGCACACCTCTGTGTGGAATGTATACACGTGGATTTTTCTGCCTCTGTTTTCTGCTAAAAATAATGGTGAACTCCAGGCTTATATTTGCATATATGCAGAACATTCCTTGTCTCTCCTACCACTGAGAGTTGTTGAAAACTTACTGAATATCTTACATGCAAGTTGGTAGGATGTGAGTGCCAGATCACCCAAAGGTTTCTTTGGAAATCTGAGCCTAAATGCTTAAATTGTGGAGAATTTCTAGATTACAGATACTGATTTCCTTTGAGAACAACTTGCAGAAGCAAAATCTCACCCTCTTGAAATTCTGAACATATATCATTCCCTTTCACCTCTTCCTTGGATAATGGTTTGATTCTCTCTTTGTCTTGTGATCGGGAGTATTATGTACAAGATGTGCAAAATGAGTGTGTTCTGGTGTGCTAAGAAGTGAGATTTATCTACATCTATAAATCATTTCCTCCAGTGTCAGAGAAGGGTGGGTGTGATGGTGTGCTCTCTCTGGCCCCCAATCTGACCTTTATCTCCTGTAACCCTGCCCAAGTGATAACCACTTGTGGTGGTCATAATGGATGCATGTAGTTGTGATGGCTGCACTTGGCTCAAAAGTGGTTTTGGGGAGACAGGTAACACAGTAGCCAAGGGCCACCTTGAGCAATGCACCAACCAATCACAATGCTGGCTCTGTGGTCAATATGCAAATATGACTATAAGTCAATCATTTTACCGCCATAACTAATGAACTGCCCAAGAGCCCTTTGAGCTCTCCTGCACCACAACAGGCTGTATGCCAGGATCTCCCCTTAAATAGAGACATCTCTCAAGGTCTTGAGAATCTTTGAATCTTGAGATTCAAAGATTCCTTGCTGCCACAGATCCTTGGTAAGTGACTACTAGTCACTTAATTGAGCTATTAGACTGTTAAACTTTGAAAGATTAGGTAAGTGATATAGAGGATTGATTGTACATATATATTCCTTTAGACATAAACCATTGACCAAGTCTGGGGCTAGGTTTGGATCCAGCTGCACCCACACTCCTCTCTGAGAAGGGGTTCCTGAGAAAGCAAGGGGTTCCTTTCTAGACCTTAATTCAATGGGAGGGTCTCCCTGACAACTCTGTCTGACCTTGTCCTCCATGCCGTAAATAAACAAGTGTACCTTTCCACCAAATCTGATAAAAACATTCTCTCATTAACTACCAAACTTTGTTAAATCATTGGTTTATATCAATAAATATACTGCTATTTTTCCCTTATAAGTGAAGTGCTTCACTCCATCTGCAACAGTGAGGTACAGAGGCTTGGCGGGGAATAGAGAAGCAAAGGAGTTATAGCCCATAAAATGTTTGTAGCTCATTTTAAAGAGAGTACAAGTAGCAAAGATGATCAGCTGTTGCATGCATGCATATCCCCCGCAGTGATTTGCCCCCCTCTTTCTCATTCACATTTCTCTTCACATTCACATCAGGGAGATATTTCCTGATTTATTACTTGAAAGGCTGCCGTCTCTCTTCATCACTTGAAAAGGAAACTTTTTTTAAAAGAAAAAGTGTATAGATAAGATCTCAGGCAGTCAAAAATATATTGCAGCCCACAGGTGAAGTATCAGAATGAGGATCTTGACATCTAAATGCTAAAAGAGCTATTACTCCATACACATCCAAAAAAACCCCACTCAGTGTCCTTCCAAAAGCTAAAATGGAGTAGGAACCTCCAGTATTCCAGGTTTCCATAGAGAAGCTGGAAAATGATGCACTAAATCACAGATACTATTCATTATGCTTCCTTATAGACACTGATATGTTGTAAGACTATCAATTTGTAGTCTGAGGGGAATATAGACTCATTATTGAATGGGCACGCCTATACTAGCATTAGTAGGAATCACTCAGGCTTGCGGGGGACAAAAATATAAACCCTTGCTTGCTTCCCATTTTGTAACTACCACAGATAGCTTGTAACATAAGTATAACTGAACCGTTTGCAGCTGTTCTGAACTCAGGCCAAGATCTGCTGGAACTGAAAGCTAGTTAGCACTTCTGCTGAGTTCAGATAGCTAATTTTCATTAGTAATTGAGATTGAAAAGCAGTTGATAGTGTGTTCCAAATGTACATTAAATTCTATCTCTGACTGGTGATTTCTCTACAAAAACCCTCATGAAACCTATTTTTCAATTTTTAGGAAAACTCTGGCATTTCAAAGGAACTTAGATGTGGTTTTAGAAATGTTAAAATATTTCTCATGACTTGTATTTAGGAAAGTAGTATTGGAAAGTGGCTAAGTAAGCTGAATAATGAGTAAGACAATTAACATATTTTCAAATGCATCAATATTATGGCTTGGCATGTCCTTGTTCCTGTTTAAAATTAGCAGTGACAGATACTGAGACCCTATTAATTTCTTAATAGGCTGATAGGCACAGCCAAGCATGCATCAAAGAATAATATAAATTAGTACTTGAGTTTATAAACCTGCACACCCTATTGGGGATGATGTAGCATAGAGCCGGATACAGAAAGAAAGAAGACATCTCTCAAAGTCAAAGCCCTATATTTCAACTTCTGGTTGTCTTTCTTCCAAACTCTAGGGACACTGAAATCAAATTCCAAAATAATTTCCTGTTTTTTCTCTAAAAAATAATGCTGAGCCAAATCCAAAACCCATGTTACGGGATTATAAACCTAGCTTTAATTTTCTGTTGTGAACTGAGCCTCAGGAGATGTTCTAAATTTAGAAGTATCTGAGTATTTTTGTATCCCTGATTGAAGATGTGTATTGTGATGTCACAGTAGGAAAGTATGTGTTTATAGGGAAAAAACAAGCACATACTTCATAGAAATTGTGAACATAATTATTTTGGCTTTTATACTGCCTGTGTGTACCTGCCTTCTCCAAGCTGTCCCTCTCAACACTTCACAGGAATGTTTAGAGAGGTGAAGGTAATTTAGTTAATCTTGGAGACCTGCAGTAACAGGTGAAGAAAATTAAGTCTAAAGTCTTGTCTTTGGAGACAGTGAAGTGTCTAATTGCATCAGCCTACATTCTTTAAAAACCCCTTTATTTCTTAAAAATTCTTCCTTTTAAAACTCCTAACTTTCTTGCTGTCAAAATATTTTTTTTCAAAGTACAATGAGGAGGGGAGAAAATGGTTTTAACAGAAAGAGTGGAGGAATAAAATTAAGAACAATACCTCAAATCTTCCTGGGTCCTGGTGGGATCAAGGTGTTAACCAAGTTAACCAGGAGTCTGCAGTGTGCCCTTGAGACAAAGGTGGCCAACAACATCCAAAGCTGCCTTTTGAAGACTGATGCCATCAGGTCAGAGAAGATGATTCTTCCCCTCTGATCTGGACTTCTGGGTCCAGGTCTGAGCTTCTCAGTGCAAGAGAGACCAGGCATACAAAGACGATGAAGGGACAGAAACACCTCTGAAACAAGGAGAGACTGAGCGAGCTGGGACTGTTCAGAAACAAAGGCCCGGGGGGATCTTATCCATCGTGTAAATATCTGATGGAGGAGCAAAGAGGAGCCACTCTTCTGGGTGATGCTCAATGACAGGAAAAGAGGCAGAGGACAGAGGCTGAAATACAGAAAAGTAGATTTAAGACAAAACTTTTTTACTACGAGGGTGGCCAAAGACTGGAGCAGGTTTCCCAGAGAAGTTGTGAAGTCTCCATCCCTGGAGATACTGAAAACCTGACTGCGTTCAATCCTGGATGACCTGCTCTAGCTGACCCTGCTCCAAGCTGGGAGAGTTGGACTAGTGATCTCCAGAGGTTACTCCAACCTCAGCCATTCTATGATTCTGTGATTCTTGACAGTATCTTCTGTTACTTGCCTATAAAAAGAAGTGCATGATTGAATCTTGATAATGTTTTTGATTAAAAGAAATCACATACAGCAAATCCTAATAGTCTAAAACACTCTAAAAACCCTAATAGTAACATTTCTTTTGGAAGTGAGGGTACTTCTTAACAGAAAAAAACTAGTTCTAAGAAGGAATATATATATTTATTCCCCAAATTTCCACAGTAAATAGAGATCAAGTACATATGCAAATAAATAGCTTTAATGAACTGGTTCAAAAGAGCACCTATTTTTAACTAGACACAAAAAGCTTGTATTTATTTTAGCTAGAGATGTCAGGGAGACTGAAGTTTAAGCTGATTTTACCTTTCACTCTGAGTAGTGTAAGCAAACATGGATGACACGATGTAGCTGTCATTTCATTCAGTTATTTAAGAAGAAAACTTAAAGGATCACTATTTAGCACTTATGTTCTGGTTTTTTGTTGTAGGACAGGTGGACCTTTTCCATTCTTTAGAAACCCAATTCAACCCTAAGATGTGTTTTCAACACATTTTAGTTGCAGGGACACAATGAGCACCTCTATAATTTCACAGAATCACAGAATCTCCGTGGTTGGAAAGGACTTTTGAGATCGAGTCCAACCACATTAAAATAACAACAACAAAAAAAAAAAAACACAAAAAAGCACCCACCAACCAAACCTCACAGCAAAACCACCACCACACACAACACCCCACCACATCACACCCGCCCACAAACCAAT
>JAOXJM010000019.1:68566945-68577106 GCA_026413425.1 Tringa solitaria
AAGTTTCTGAAAGTCCATTGTAACAAATCAAGAAAAGAATAGCTAAGAGAGAAACATTTGAGTATCCTTTGCAAAAATACAAAGAATAGAGGAATTACCTGAGAGGTAGAATACATTTGTTATCAACTGTGTAATACACCTTTGCTACACACAAAAAAAACCAATTCTTTGAGTGACTAATTGTGTCACTAAGGAGTCTAAGTAAAGCTTGATTTTTGCCTGTTTTACACTGTCAAGTATAACACTATACACTAGCATAGTTTCGGGTTTCTACTCTGGCATCTTGGTTTGGGGGCATTTTACATTTTCTTTGCTCTAGAAGGAGTGATTATTCAAGTGAGAAGATCAAAATGAATAAAACTTTAGATGTCTTAAACACAGAAAATGACCAGAAAATTATTTTTCAGGTGAAATATTATGAAACTGAAGTCATTAAATGATTTTGCAAATTTTTTTCCTTGTTGCACTAGCAAAAGAAAAAAACAAATAATCCTGGGGTGGTTGTGTTTTGTTTTGGTTTTTGGGGTTTTTTCTCTCTTTTTTTTTCCTCTGTTTCCACTTTCCCTTCATTTACTACTGATGACTCAAAAAAAATGAGTTCTTGACATGGAAAAATTTCTGAGCTGTTTTTGTTGTGTGTCCTGGTTTTCTTTCTTTGTTTGCTTGTTTTGTTAAAAAGGGAGAAAACTCTAAAATATTTTTCTTAAATTGAACTTCTACAGAACAGATTTCCTGATTGTGAAAAAGCAATTCCAGGCCAGTAAAAGAAAAATCCAGCCTCGAGTGTATTTTACCCAACTCCAGCAGCTGTATGGCTCTGGGACTTTTCCACTGGGATGATATCAGGTTGAATATTTTGCTTTTAAGTAGATGCTGTGAGTATCCTCTGAAGCTCAGTCTACCTGAATTATCCCAAAAATGTTAGCTTTCAACTGCAAATATCAAAGCTGTGAAACCTACTGTTTCCTCTGTGTAAATACATTTCTGCTGGTTTCAAGAGAAAGCTGTGAATTGTTCTATCAAGACAAAGCCAGAGGTAGCTCAGAAGACATTCTTACCTTTTGAAGGATCAAAGCTTTGTAGGAGCTCCGTGCTTGTGACAAAATCCAAAGCCCCATGAGTTTTTTTATACTTATTCGTATTGCTGCAAATACTTTTAAATGCATCTGGATTGTAAGCATTTTCAGGTTTTTTAGTATTCTGTCCCTGTACCACCAGAATAACTAGACTTAATCTAGTGTGCCATATGGAGCACAGGCTGTCTCATGAGAGGGAAGATGGCTTTAGGTTGAAGACAGTGTGAAGGAAGCTTATAGATATGGTTCTCAGTTGTAAGAGCCCTTGCTCTGAAGAGAGGTTATAAAAAGAATTATTTTTTTCTGACTTGACAGGGCAGCACTCCCTAGTGGCCTCAGCAGTGCTTGAACGTTGCTGTGGACTGGAAAAAGTTTATAGGAGGAGGGTCTAAAATAGCAAGTGACATAATTTAAGAGCTGGAAATAAGACCCAGATTCAGCAGGAGATGGTTCACGTATTGTAGCCATTGGATGTCAATTGGGCCATCCAGACAAACCAGGTTAGGTGAAGACTTGACAGTCTTCACACCCACTTACAACAGTGAGGTCTACATGGACCTGCATCTGTAATAAACAGCACTTCTTTCCTGAGTGTCATAAGCCTGTGCTCTACAAAAGGCCTGAGTCCTCCCTACTTCAGAGAACACCTTTTCGCCATGGTGCTTGGCCATGGTTGCCAACAGTGTGGGCAGCTGCTCTTCATGGGGTTGAGAAAGAGGACTATGCAGGTTCACGCAGCCTTAGAGGTGTGATCATTTGTCAGATCTTTTGTTTCCTGGAGCATAGGTCCTGCAGAATGGCAGTAGAGACTCTGTCTTCCTGTTCTCCCCAGCTCAGGCTGTAGCTCCAACTTAGTCCATGGGAAGAGCCAGGGAGTCTTTTGTTTGGAAGAGCCTGGGAGAAAACTGGTGCAAAGCTGTGCTGACTGCACAAAAGAATGAATTTCCTCTTTTGTTTTCACTGTTTTAACAGAAGGGGTTTCAGTCTGGAGAAACTGATGAGTTGGCTGTCCTAGTTTAACCAGTATGCAAAAGCACTGGCCATCTTTAATGTAGGATGTACAAATAGAAAAAGAAATAGCTCATGAGAACTTCAAGAGTTCTCTGATGAAGCAAAGGATAGACTAAAATAAACAGTGAGAGACTGACTTCCCCTGTCTGAAGTCCTCTTTCCCCTTCAAATCATCTTTCTTTGCTTTTGCTTCTTCGATCTATTCTGTATCTTGATTATCTTTCTCTGTAAGTCATTTTACGCATTGAAAAATGTTTATTTTCAGAAAGTGCTTATATTTAGAATGACCTACACTACCAGTTTATTGTCATTGTCACTGTCATAGCACCAAAAATAAAATTGTCGAACAATCTTCCTTTCAGAAAGGACTTTTGCTCACATTGCTTGAGAGTAGGCTGTACTTACCCTCTTTTCAGCTCGTTCATTCGAGCTGATAAGCAGCTGAAAAATGTTAACTCCCATCCCTGTGGCTAGCTGCACATCTGAAAGGATATGTTTAAAGATCAATGGTTCTTGCCTCTATAATGAGCACTGCATGTAATTGCATGGTGTTTTCTAGTAAGCTGCATTTCTAATTTAACTCTACATGTACAGTTCTCTTGACCATATTTTAATTAAAACAACTGAATAAATTTTAGTTTTTAGTAAAAGCATCAATAATTTCATTAACCAAAAAAAGAGGAGGAAAATAAAAATGAGGAAAAAGTCAAACATTGGCATAGCACAGTTTTATAGGCTCTTATAAAAAAACCAAAAGCCTGAAGATCTAAGGGTTGGTATCAAATTAGATTGCATAGGACACATATTTGATTTTTTTTGTTGCTGTTGTTTTAAATTTCTGGCGTATAAATACTTGTAATGAAGGTTATATTTAGCTGTCAAATAAAGTTGGTCCAAGTCACAAGATAGATAGAATAGAATCATAGATTCATAGAATCATTTAGGTTGGAAAAGACCTTTAAGCTCATGGAGTCCAACTGTTAACCTAACACCCACCTTGCTACAACCACCTTTCAGAGAGTTATGGAGAGTGATAAGGTCTCAAGATGTTGGAAGAGAAGAAAATCTGCTGTAGTGGTATAACGTCCATGAACTTGATGTTTGTTAGGTACGAAATAGAAGGATAGTGTCCAACAAGAGTATAATTTATGAAGGAACTCAGTCTAATCCTTGGAGAAAGTGAAATATAAATTAGTAGTGCATGTTGTAGTGAGGTGGGGGTTGGTTTCTTCTCCCAAGATAAGACAAGAGAAAACTGCCTCAAATTGCACCAGAGGAGGTTTAGATTAGATATTAGGACAAATTTCTTCACAGAAAGGGTTGTCAAGCACTGGAACAGGCTGCCCAGGGAAATGGTGGAGTCACCATCCCTGGAGGTATTTAAAAGATGAATAGATGTGGTGCTTAGGGACATGGTTTAGTGGTGGACCTGGCATTGTTACGTTAACAGTTGGACTTGATGGTCTTAAAAGTCTTTTCCAACTTAGACAATTCTATGATTCTATTCCATGCTGCTTTTTGACTGTACCTCAGCAACCTTTCTCAGTTCGAAGACAAAAAAGATATGAAGACCCAGATAAATACAACACCCTTTCACTCACACATCCTGACACATAGACATTTGTCACCCATATATGGGTTTAATGGGAAATTCATGAGTCCTGTGACCTTCTTGCTGTCTTTCTGCCTCCAAATTATGACTGTTCTATAGGAATGCATGTCCTTCTGCAGCTGTCCGGTCCCATCACTCAAACCACATCTGGCCCCAGTGTAATTCATGCTTTTTTAACAGGGCCGAGTTCAGCTTGGGGATTTCCTTGCAGGGTCTGTTATGAGATTCTCAGCTGGTTTAAGCAGCAGACCTCAGCTGAAGGTGTCTAGGTGTCTATGCTGTGCTGCGTAGAGTAATTGAGAACCAGTCGTGTCTGAATTAGAAGGGTTGCATTTTAAAAAAAAGACTACAAACAACATTTCTGAGTCCTTTTCCACATTCTTTAGTGATT
This sequence comes from Tringa solitaria, assembly GCA_026413425.1. Lineage (NCBI taxonomy): Eukaryota > Metazoa > Chordata > Aves > Charadriiformes > Scolopacidae > Tringa > Tringa solitaria. The sequence continues at coordinate 68,571,036 of JAOXJM010000019.1, forward strand.
ATATTTTTGTCTTTCTTTAGACTAGAAAACTATATATCTGTGTGGACTTGGGCTGGCTCATGACTACAACTAAGCAGCGTCAAAAATAACATCAAATGCCCAGAGGTAACTCCGGTTAGACATGGTGTCCGTCTATTGAAACCTTAATATAGGTTCTCTTTTCAACAGTAAACTTCTTCAAGGAATTTTGAGAAGACCTTTTTGTCAGGGCTGACATTTTTTCTTAAGATGAATCCTGTTTTCAAAGCAGTTTAGAAGTCATTATGAATATGGGAAAGCAGGTACGTTTTACATTTGTTTGCATTAATACAATATTCTAATCTTTGAAACAATTTTGGGTGTCTGTGAATATGAAAGACGTTTTATCAGTCCAGCTACTATCCTTGTTTTTTAATATCCCTCCCTACCAAACAGTTAAATTTTCGCCTCTTTCTCTGACCTTTTCATACTGAAGTATATTGAACCAGTTGCAGTCTAGTGACACAAGATGCAATAAATCTCAGGATAGCAGCTGGCCTAAAAACACACCCTTCCTTCTTGCCCTCTTTCTTTTTTATAGGATGTTTTATCTTCAGTGACCTGAATGAATTTCTCCTTTAGAAGCAATGCTAATTTTATATTCTGTAGACAACTTTTCTGTATGCGTGTCAGTGTCTGTGCATTCACATGCATGCTGAATTCAGAAGTTGCCTCTCCTTTGCTTTTGATTCTTTTCTAATCACACTTGGGAAGGAGATAGAAAAGATTTCTGGATTAAACTGCAGTTACTCCCTTTTGATGTAATAGCACAGATTAAAAACACTTGAATATAGCTGAGTTACAATGGACACAACTGGAAAAACTTCATCACTCTTTTGCTGTCTTTAGGGGTAATGATTAATATATCATTGCAGGATGATATATGTGACCATAGATTACTGTTTGAATTACTCTGCTGCCTTTATGACTTATTGTTTGCCAGAGATCTCTGAGCATTTCATTTAAAGATCAAAGAATTAAAGCATTTTCTTTTTCTTTCCAGCAAGGCTTAAAAATAAAAATTAAAAGGAGTAGGATGAGGGGAGAGAGATGACTCATTCTGACCTGAAATTAAGCACCTTGAATCAAATCAATCACTTATCACTGAAGCTTATAAAGACTGGAACACACGGTTACTGGAAAACAAATTCAAGAAGAGATAGAAGACGGAAAGTTCTTATATTTACTGGACATAGTACTATGTCTTGAACGCAGGGCTATACACTGCTAGATTTTCTGGCATGATTTCACACATATCTTCTCATTGAACAGAAGTCTACAGGGACACAAACAGAAGGAATACAATATTTATGCTCACGGGTTTGTTTAACACTAATTTTCTGGCCTTTATTATAGTGACAGCCCATGATGGCTGGATCCTGCTTCCTTGGGGAATGCAGGTCTTTCTTTTCCAGGAGCTCCTGTAGAACAAACCACCTGGGGTAATGCACCTCTTCTGGGGAGGAGGGAATTTCAGGGATTTTTAACTTTGGGATTTGTAGTCTGCTTTGGTGAAATTGGCTAGTAATCTGTCCTGCCAGGGAAAAGAAGGATCAGAGATATTGTGTACTCTTACCTTATTCCTCTGGTGTTCTGCTCTGGTTGAGTTTTCTTTTTTTATTGCAGGACATGGAATGGAAGAAAAGGGACAACCTTTAAGTCTGATGGTTTTAAGAGAAAAAGTTGTAAATTCTGTAAAGACACTGGCTTGCAAATTATGTCTCTTTTTGAATGGATATGTTACAGGAAGTATTTATAATGTTTGCTGGGAGAACTGAACAGTAAGTCACAGGCACTGTATGCCCCAGAGGAATCAGTTTTTGCAGCTTCAGAAGGTTCAAGCCACTGTGTGGCTGCCCATAAATACTTAAAGTACAGCAAGTATCACTACCATATTTACTACAGGATGATGCGAGAGGCTAGCCAGGGCAAACATTCAGGTTCTCATGATTACCTTCCCTGAGGGCACTGTGCTAAGAATTAGCCTGTTCCCTGGATCGTGTCAGGAAAGCAAGGGCTCTATTTGAGTTCTGTGTTCGACTATCTTGGGTCAGATGACCCAGTCCAGCTGGATGTAATTTATATTAAACTCACAAGGCAGATTACTGGTTGGAATAAATCACTGTTGTTGCGCTAACTTCAAATGGGCTAGGAGAGCTGACACAGGTGGCTGGGGACTATACAGGTCACATGAAGAATCACCTCCCCCCCCTACCCCCAAGACTATGTAAAATTGTTTTGGAGTAGAAGAGAAAATAATATAGGAGACTTTTACACTTAGTTTTTAAAAGTTGCTTCTTGTGAAGCAGAATACCTTTTTAATTTTATGCTCCAATTAATCATTTTTATTAAGATAATTGAATAAAAGTAATTACAAAAAAAAATGGCATTGAGAAAAATATGAGGAAAACCTGTCAGGAATTATGCAATATTTCTCAGAAAAAACTTATTCATGGTTTTATTAGAGGAATATTAATTTTGTCATGGATATTCATTTAATAAATAAATGGTAGAATTTACAATGAAAATAATGAAGACATTTTAGGAAGTATTTACAGGGGTGTAATTTTGAATCTGTAAGATATATGTCCGTAATAATCAGGGAGGAAAAAGTTCACTTCATAATATTTCTGGCTAATGAAAACAAACTTATTTTGACTTTTAAATTCTGAACAGTTAGAAACCCTTGTGGAAAATATTAATTATTAAAAATAATTTTAGAGGTATTGAGTGACTCCATTTCAAAAACCTTTCCTCACTACAAGTGGTGTTGAAATGGAGTTTCACTCCCAAAGGAAATTCTAGCATATAAAAAATGATTATCATTATCAACTGGATCTAAAAGCCAAGAAGAATGAGGGAACACAACAGAAATTACAAAAAGAGTGGAATAGGTGTGATTTCAACAAAATATCTAATTTTACATATTTTTGTTTTTTCTATATTGTCACCTTAATACGAAATCTTGGTGATGCTGTTTAATAAGATAATTAAACTAGAAAATGGGAATTAAACAGATAATGTAACTTTCAAAAGAAACAAGCTGCAATGTGCTCTGTCTTGTATGAATTTGAACATTTTCCTTTGATCTTGATGCAATCAACATCTTTCAATGACAAAATAACGTCTATGTAGTATACTGTTTTCTGTTGGGAAAATGTTGTTTTGAAAATTCTCCAGTGAATTTAATCTTTTTTTCCTGACAAAGTAGGTAATCAACTAACAGATAGATTCAGTGTTTATGTTCTAGTTCACAGCTGCTCAGCATTACATCCAGCTCCTCTGCCATGTCTGTTACCTCTTGTGCATTAGTCAGCCTTTTCTCAGGTCCAGTTATTTGTTGGATAGTTGTGTGTGATTTAGTTATTAGTTGTGTGATGTGACAACATCCGTCAAGAAGTAACCAAGAACCACTCCAAAGGGTTTCCTCAATTGCTTATTTAGTAGACTAAAAACCTCTGCAAGGCTGTTATGGGGAAAAAGAAAATTGTCCAGACTGAACTCCTCTGCTTTTCTTCTGGCTGCAACATTTGCTATCAATCCTTTTTTAATTTTCTTGCAAGGTAGCTGAAGAAGCCCAAGTATTCCTTTCCTGAGACCTGCCACTTGGAAAGTTTCTCAAGTAATTCCTCCTAAATACCACGAATGATTGTCCATCCATTCCTAGGCCTCTCCTTTTGCTTTTCTCCTTCTTATTGCACCCGTCCAGATCCTTGTAGTTCTCTGCCGCGGATTATAATATACTAATATAATGTAGAAATTTTTTTGTGAGTTAAGACTGTTGTGAAATGCACAATTTGGCAGCCCAAAATTATTCAGTTTTTCTCTTTTCACTCATAGAAAAGCTCTGGGCTTGCATCTTATCAGATCAGGTGACTCCCAAACACTGGTTTTATTTAGTCTGGTACGTTAATGAATACATGATAGATAGAAATGTATATTTGTCATGCAACAGGGTTTAGCATGTGCAGTGGAGGTGAAGTTATATTTCCACAATATTTTGTTTACTGTAGTCCCTCATTGTTAAGGAATGACACTTTGCATATGACTCTTGCAATATCAGTGCTGAGCCTCTGAAAAGGGACAATATATTTCTGCTATAAACTGTACGCTTATTCTGAAACCCTACTGTGTGGGAAATTTTTCACTGAGATGAAGCAGTAATTTTCATTTCCAGTCCCAAGTATGTGTTCTAATCAGAAATTGAAAGCTATGTGGGAGATCCGTGAAGAATATTATGAGTAAGTGTCAATTTTAGTTTTTGACTAAAAGCTTTTGTTTTGGTGTCCTTCTACTTTTCCTCTTTGATTCACTTTGTCTGTTAGTTTCCAGTGTGACCGATACAGAAGAAAAGAAGTGAATATACTGATATTTTTTTCTTTTGCTTTCTCTTTCCTATTAGACCTTAATTATCAACTTTCGCTGAAATTTCAAGTGGCTGTTCAAGCATGTGTGGACACATGCAGGGGCACACACAAGCATGCACATACACACTCATATGCAAACAGGTTCTCCAAAATGGGAGGGGAAGACTGGCTTAACTTTCCTGATATAAATGCGTAGATCATTGGATATGCAGATCACAGAAGAAAGTCATTCTGATTAGCTCTAATTCCATCAGGATCATTTACTTTTTGAAGGATAGGAAAGAATGAATTGAAGATCAAAATCATCAGACTTATTTGGCTTCATTCAAGATTTATGGTGGCTGCTTTCAAGGGCAACTAAAACCAGCCACGAAATTCATATCCATAGCACTTTCTTTCTTCTCTTTCAATATTTTATAAATGTTACAGACAAAGTCAACCTTTAGAGACATTAAAATTAAACATTCTTTTCCCTCCTGATACCCCTGAAACTTCAGTAAGTTTTTCTGTGTTTAGCTGGTTCCTTGACATTGCCCTTCTATGTTTCTTTTTTTTCTTTAAATTTTTACTTATATTTTCTTGTCCGATTACCAAACATGATTATGGTGCTTGCATTTTTCCATTGTTTCATATCGGAAAAGACTATGTTTTGGTTTAGATTTTTAATAATACAATATCAATTCCTATTGGCTTTTGACTCAAATTCATTTTTTAAACNNNNAACAGACACTTCAGTCAGATGTGCTAGATGAGGAGATGTAGCCAATTTAAACACGAATACATAACACTGAAATACCCTAATTATTCTCTCTATGCATAAAAAAGAAAATGCTTTTTCTGTAATGTCTTTGTAAGTAAACAAGGCTTTTTGCTTTCTTTTAGATTCATTGATTAAATTTGACAGCAAGAAATATGTCTCCCATTCATATGATAAAGGAGGACAATACTTGTGAGACTGATACTGTGACTTCCAAATTATCAGGAATAGTAGGTAAGAACTGATAACACAAATTAGCTTTCTGCTCATAAGTTGCTCCAACCTTTTTTGTTTATTTGTAGCTGCTTGTCCGAAAGTCCAAGTTAGGCAACTTTGTGGAAAAAGGTTTATTGAACTGTTTGGCACCATACTCAGAATGGCAAGAGGTTTATACACTTAGTAATACTTGGAAGACCTTGGAATAAACAGAGAGAAAAATGCATGATCAGAACCCCTAGTCATTATATCAACCACTTTGATCTGCACAAGCAAAATATGTTAAGTACAATCAAAGGAGAACTAAAGTATGGAGTAACTCAGCCTTAAGTTTCGCATTCATTGTTTTAGATCCTGATGCCCATCTGTTATAACCTAAGTTTAGAAATGTTTTTCATTGTCTTGCTCAGTACCAGAAAGCTTTCCCATTTGGCACAAGCCAATAGGAGCAGCTAGTTTCTCTGAGGTCTTTGGGTCCCCAGGTTTCAAGGAGCCCATAAGAATTATGGTGATAAAAAACTAGTTACTTTTGAATCCCTGGAAGGGTTTGCAACTATTGTTCTGCTGACAGTGTGTTGTCTGTTGTACCAGTACAGTCCTCACCATTCTTGTAAGAATAGAAATTTTGAGTTTTTCTGGGTTAGCTGTGTCTTCAGACAACATATTAAGATAAAAAGTTTATTAAGTTCAAGATAAAACTAAAGGACAAAATA
>JAOXJM010000019.1:68645250-68658308 GCA_026413425.1 Tringa solitaria
TCCCAGTAACTTAGGGACATCTTAGTAGGATAATAATTTCAAATTGACTTTTGGTGAAAAAAAAAAATCTAGACAATTTACTTTGATATATTTAGCTTAAAAAAATCTGGTATTTTTAAAAGAAAAGAAAAATTACAATGTAATAATTTTATCTTCAATTATAATTTTCAAAGTATTTGAAGTATTCATAAGTTGGCTTGATCTTATCGAAGATCTGGTGGAATCCTGTCAAGATTCTGTAGGAAGCTACATCTCATCAAATCCCTGGGAATTTGCCTACTTCTCTGGCAGCTGCTAGCTTGACGTTCCATCATGGCCCATGGATGGATGATGGAAGCTGTGATCAGGGTGTCCCATCTCCCTGACAGCCCAGGTACCTGAATCTGTGGAGGTCTTCTGGAGAGTTGAAGAGAGGCCCTACAGGCCTCTGGATCTCTCCTGCAACACCAAGTAGAAAATAGTACTTTTAAAATAACAAAGTGATCTTATTTACAAAGAATCCTGCACTATCCCTCGAAGGCCTTGTTGTCTAGGCACATTAAATATTATGATTCACTTAAGTCCTGCTGTATTTGAGTAGCTGTAGCAGCCCATGGGATTTTGCACTGTGTAATCATGGTAGAACCAAAGAGTAGGAAGAAAAACACTGGTCACGAGGGATGTTGTCTGATTAAGCTGTAAGGTCTCTGTTAAACAAACAAACATACAAACAAACAAAGAGTTTGAAGAAATCATGGTTTTCTGGAGGAGGGGGGTTGTTTGGTTTTTTTAATGTTTGAGGGGCTTCATATGAGGTTTGCTTTAATATTAGCATTAACTAATTCGTTTATATGAGACTGTTGGATGAGCTTTACTTCTGTCTGATGTTCATTCAGGTATTGACGAAAAGAAATGTGTCACCTGTTCAAATGCCAAGGGTAGAAATAGAAACTCTTAAACGACAGTTAAAGTTATTCTGACTTAGAGCAGCAGTCATCTATTTTGTACAGATTTCTTATTAAAAGGCATAGAAAATGACCAAATTTGAAACAGAGTTACATAGAAAAAAGCATTAACTAGCTAAGGATAATTTTACATTTCCCAAGTGTCTGTATGTTAGAATGTTTAACTGAAATGATTTTATTATTGTAAAGTTTAGAAAGCGCATGGATTTTCAGAGGAAAACATGAAAATAATCCTACACTTTCTCTTTTATGTTTTTTCCCCCTTTTCTCAAACCAGGCCACTTCTACCTTGTAGAATCAGAGGCATTCTCTCTTTTTTATTTTTTCTGCAAGATGAGCCCATACTTAAATATAACCGTAAAAGAAGTTCCTAAGTTTTTTGCTGAAAATACTGAACACATCTCATATTTGTGTAGCTTAGTTTACACATAAAGGGACAAGAATGCATTTTCACAACAGAGGAAAAACCAATTGCATGTTTATATTGATGTAAAGGTTGGGGTGTTCTATTCTTCACTGACCAGCAACGAGCATTGTAAAGGTAGCAGGCTTTAGAAAGATATAATCAGATTGTTCACGATTCATATTCTTTCCCATTGACTACACAAGTGACTGGAACTGCATACTTATGTTCCATCATTCTCTCATCATCCTGTTCATATCTGGCTGTGTTCTTGCTTTGGAGGAACATGACAACACTGCCTTAGTCCTCCAACCTGGCTCAGAGGAAACAGAAAATAGAAGTCATTGGAATTTTTTTTCCTGAGATGTCACAAAATCTACTCTGACAACTAAACAAAAGAAGTCACAGACTAAACTGAAATGCCAAACACAGGAGACAAGACAGAAAAGACATAAGTCCATCAGACTTTCTTATTTATTTATTTTTTCCTGTTCATGTCTCCTATTCATTTGCCACAGCCCTGCTCCTGTGCCTGTGATATACACAGAGTGAGGTGTCCGAGGCACTTAAAAAACCTGATCTAGCTGCCTCTAGTGTCCAAATGAAAGGCAATTATGATTCCACTTTTGCTAGACATCAACCAAAGGAAATTTCAGGGGAGGGCTGGTGTGTGACAGCTCATGAGAAGTATGATGGGAAAAGGAGTCACAGCCCACAACAGAGCATCCCAGAGTGTATAGCCAGCAGGTAGCTTCTGGCTACATTCCTTTTTGCTGGAATAAAAGCCTTCCTACTAGTTTGCTCTGGCAAATTCTAAATATTTCATGTACATCCGCTGCAACAAAAAGTTTCAGCAGGAGTGCTGCCACTGAGATGTTTATAGTGTTCTGTATTTACTAATCTGAACCTTTACATTTATGATTGTGAAATTAAGAAAATCTATCTGATAAAGCAGACTGTGCTAATTAAAGGTGATTGCTTTGAAATGAATTTGTATACAAAAGCAGTAGAACCATGAGGGCAACCACAGAAGGGCCTTTTTTGCTGAGCTGGTCTATACAGGCGAACGTTGCTCTTTCAATATTCATCATCAAAGGTGTAATTCATAAGTGCAGGCAGTGTTTTCTACATAACCATGTGTGTGTTGTGGATGGAAGAGTGGCTTTTATATAGTTAAATATTTTACCTAGATTTATGTTGTCACTACCTAACAAGCAAATTTTCGACCTTGCCCGAGGAGTCATATTATCTTTGTAGTGAAACATGTTTTATTCAAATATTTCTCTGTTCTTTTCTTTGAGTCAGCCTATCTCCTCTTCAGGCCTTTTTCTGGCCTCCTACTCTTTTAAAACTAAAACAGTAGGTGTAGTCCAAGCATAGCACATCATGCCCTGAGTGCCCCAAAAGAGACAACTGAGCAGTAATCCTGAAAGAGGCTTAGGTTGGGGGCTGTTGTGGGATCGAGTTGATATAATTTAACATGTCTGGAGGAGTAAAGGTAATCTGGGTACTTTGCAAAAGAAACATTAGGAATGATAATTCCTATAGTTTTACACATTGAAGAGAGCATTTCTTGAGCAAAACTGTACTTTCTGCCTTTACAGCACCACTTGAAAATTTCCTCTGGGGAGTGACAGAGAGAAACAGTATCATACAGCATAGGAAAAGTCAAAAAAATTCATGAGAAGAGGAAAAAGGAAGATAAAGGTGCAAGGTTCTTCCATGTTTCTGCTTTGTTTGCTGCAGAGAACAGATAAATGACTGGAAGGCAACAGGCACAAAAAACCTTGCTGAAATGCATATATATTTTCTCAAAGCTCTGGAAACGATACTTCATTTACAGTATACAAATTGTTTCTTACCTGTTTAACCAAAACTAAACAGAAGTGTAGCCCATCATGATTGGCTATGAGTACATTGTCCCCAAACTTTGCTTTACTGGGATATGAACATGTTGGAGTGAGTTAGTAATATCAACTTACCTAAAAATAGTACAGTAAAAGTATGAGATTGCCAAGAAAGATAGTTCACAAAACAGGAATTTGCCTGGAAACTTTTCACTCCTAGAAGCATGCATCATTTGTATGATTTTCTCCCTGGTAATTTAATAACCACTATTCAGATGTTAATATTAGGAAGACACTTGTCTGAAAGTCCAGATGTTAACCATTTGCCTGTCAAGTACAAAAAAAGTAAAAAATAGTAAAACAATATACTTAGCAGTATTTATATGCTGCTTTTATTGGTTGAATTCTGTGTCTCTGAGCTAGGAACAGACCATTTCTTGAATGAGCTAGTCTTCTGAAAAATGTCTTTTTCTCATTCTTGAAAACATTACTGCAATCTGAATTACTCTGTTTCTTGGTTCCTTCTAGAAAGAGTGGAATGATTAGAATCTGGTGTCTGGTCGAATTTTTAATATGGTCTGATCTCCATAGGTTTAATATTTGACAGGAGAAAACTTCCTGCAGAGATCTAACTCTCTTCTAGAAGGTGACAGCCAGCAGGAGGGCGCTGACATGGAAGAGTGATATTCCTTTCTCAGATATCAGATTATTTCTAATCACCATATGATGCCCTGCTTTCCAGAATGACTTTTCCTTTTCTTTTTTTCTTTTTTCTTGTAAAATAAAATCAAATCCAGAGTAGAAACTCACTCAAAAGTCAAGGGACAGAAAATGGCATACCTGGAATTCCAACATGGGTATTTTAGTCAGCTTCTTCTTCTCCTAGATACCATTTTTTCCTCTACAAATAATGGGAAATGCCAATTATTTATTCACGTATGTAGTTTATTTTTCTTATTTGAGATCAAGTTACACGAGTTACCTGTTGCTAAATTACATACTTGTTCAAAGTTGTTACACTGTACTGATTTTAGGAGTTTCTTTAGAGCTACCCATGTTATTTTTTATCTTTAATATCTCTGCATCTTGATATTTCACCTGTACAATGGAGATAATCCTCTACACGAAAACAACTGAGAAGAAAAATGTCAGCTTATACGGGTGTTACGAATTGTGTAAGCAATTCACGTTCTTGGTATAGGATATATTTTTTAAAATGCCAATGAGATTCTACATGAATTCTTTATTACATTACAGAGGGTTGGGGGATAATTTTTGCACAACTAAATTCCAGTTATATTGAACCTTCATGTGTTCATCTATTAAAGTCTCCTGTTTCTACTGCAAAGGACATGAAAAAGTTTATTGTACTACCTCCATCCTGCCACCTTGATTCTGTTAGTTTTCCTGAACTCTCTGTGATATTTACAGGATGCAGATGATAGATTTCCTTCTTGTCACTTGAACCATTTTGCTATGGTTTCAGTGAGTCAGGGATTATTGTCCACTATGTGAGTGAGAGTTGATATTCGTTTCTTATATGTGTGCTTATATAACTTTCCCAGCTGTAGTTACAGAATATACCAACATAAATATGAGTGATATATACAAGTGCCTAAATCACTATTTAAATTTATAAAGATATATATAATTTGAAGTTTCTTATATTCTTTTCTTATAAAAGTCTGAAGTGAAAACTTGAAAAGGAAGCAGTTTCTTTAAGGCATTTCTGAACTTTGCTTCAGAAGTAAACAATAATTCTTTAAGTTTTATGCCTCTTTTCATTTTCCTTTTCTAGTACTTTTGTAACTAATACTTCAGTTTTCATGATTTCCCACTGTGGGACAGAAACAATCAGCGCTGAACCAGGTTTCAACAATTAATTGGAATAAATACTTTTTTTTCTCTTTTCTTCAGAGTGCACAAAACCCCAAGACTTATCAGTTTATACAGGTTTGCTGCACGAATGCGTCTTCAAAAATACAAATAAGCACATTTATTAAACTTTTATTTAGTTCCAAATGAAGACTTCTGTTGGTAACTATTCATTTCACATACAAACATGTAAACTATAAGTAATGTTTTTCATACTTTCTTTATTCCTTTTAGTATCTACTATAAATTAATTTTGATGCACTGAATTTCTCCCAAATTTATTTTTTCCTCAGCATTTAATGCTGTAATCACATGAAGACTTGGCAAAACTCCAGCTTAGAGAACTACAGATCTAGTCCTTCTGGGAAGAATCCTTAAAGTTTAATGGCAACATAATTTATCTCTGTTTGAAGGCACAGTTGCAAGGATTTTTAAAATAATTTGAATTTTTTTATTTGCTTTGCTTTGTTGCTAATGTTTCCTTAGAAGCTGAGAAGTAAGAATTAACCTAAAAACTTAGTTGATTTTCATTTGGCAAACATAATTTTCTTTATTTCTATTCCAAATTGGAGTTGAAATTAACATTTTTAGCTTCTTTGAGTATTTATTAATTCACCACCATTACAAAGTCAGCACAAGAAATAAAGTGACTTTTCTCCATAGGTCCTGAATGTATGTAGAAAGAATGGCACAGATGAATCTTTTCAAATAAAAGTTTAGTGCTGAACTGCAAAGAATTGTAGATGTTGTGGCTGTTACTGTCACATGTGGCTCCCTTGGAATCAGTCAGGAATCTACAGTCAGCCTGCAGGCCTTTCATGATGGCATCATGACTTCTGTCTGCAAAAGATGCTTCTGCTCATCAGTTGCAGCAGTTGATTTTAAGGCAATCCTTGCTCTTTGATTGTTTGGAAGTGCTACGTGCACTGCTAAGCTCAGTGCTTTAATAGTAATATGGTCGAGTGGAGTATTTTCTCCTCCCAGTGTTATTACTCAGCTTTTATTAATTTTTGAGTGGGGATGCAACCAAGCATAATGTATATTTATAATTTAAAAAAGTCAGAGTTTTGCTTTAGTCAAATTTAAACTATTCACCAGGTTTTCCAAAACTGGGAATAGAAGAGTTTCTCATCACGGAGTTATACTTGGGTGTCACATCTGCAATTGTTAAAAAGCTGGCTGCTAGCTTGCATTGGAGGCAGGTAAGAGGAAAAAAAAGTGCAGCTCCAGGGCTCTTCTGCCTTCTGTGTTGGGTATGACATACATTATTCTCACATATGTGAGGTACAGACCCAGCAACACATTCATTTACCCACCCTTCAAGAAAGGGAAATTACATTCATTAGTTATAGCCATTTTGTCTGTCTGATTCTCATAGATGAACATACTGCTGTTGTTTTCAGAAATATAGAGTAGATTTCTAATGATTAAAGAGCAGTTAAGAACAGATTGCTTTTAACGTTATGCTTTGCAAACTCTTTATTAAGCCAAACCTGGGCATTATCTGACAGCTTTGCTTTAAAGAAACCTCTGTTTTACACTACAGCTGCAGGGAATATTATTTGATTTTCAGAGCACTTAGCCCTTATCTACTCAAAGCTGAGTGGATTTTTATGTCTTCTTCAACTCTGTGCAATATATTGGAGAGGACTGTTGCAAGACTGAAACCGCAGGTCTGTCTACATATGGTCTTAGCAGCTGGTTGAATGTCACAATTTAGACTCCAGTCACCCTCAAGTTTGAAGCACTGAGCTGGTGATATATCTCGTGTGTCTGTGGGCAGGATCTAAAGATTGCAAAGATACCTGTATTATGGTACAGATAAACATGGGTAGATTGTTTAATTTCCATCCCGGCTCTTCCCAAACCTTTTTTGTCACTGTCCTTATGCATTTCATATGTTACCACTCTTGTGACTCCCTGCAGGATGGTTCCCCTGTCAGCACACAGATATTGGTGCACGCAGAAGTAACTTATTGGCTTTTCTGTTTGTTAGGATGCTCTGACCATTTAGCTTACGAAGGATCAATAAAGTTCCAAAGTTACTTGAATGGATTTATCCTTTCTATTTCAGTCATGTTTTACATAGCACATTTGGATAACTCTCAAACCATCTTTTCTACAGCAGGTGTGACATGAGAGGGACACTTCAAAAAGCTGGTTTCCTTTGGTTTGGTCTAGACTTAGTCTTGCCTGTTCCCTTTCTTAATAACATAAGACTTCATGAGGTTTTTATGTTATCCTTTGATCAGACTACTAATATTAATAATATTAGTGCAGAAATATGTCTCCTGGTAAGAAATAAAATGGAGCTTTTTATGAGGTCCTTGGGCTCTTTAATACACAACTCTTGCATTTAATCAGTGCTTCTGTAATATCTTAAGGTTTTCTAATATTTTTTTATATCAGTTTTCAAAAAAACTTCTTTAGTTGTGGTGTTTATAATTTCTGGGGAATTCAGAGAAAGAAGGTTTTTTTAAACCCTGTCAGGTACAGAACACATCACATCACTACAGAAGGTTAGAAACAGAGATGAATAGAATTCCTTAAAATCAGCTAGGAAAGGTGTTAAATGCTTCCTTGCATTTGGAAAGGTTGCAAGGTATGTATTTGCATCACCTACGGATGAAACTGAGGATGCCAAAACCTATGTATTTTAAAGTCATTGGTCTCAAATGAAGGTATATTAAAAACATTAGTTGAGAGAGACATCATGGAAATTGAATGGTAACACACAGATAATGTCACAGAGCATACATCATATCTTTATAATGAACAAACCACCTGCCTAAAAACACCTCAGTGATATACTGGTACTTGCATCCAATCCTGAGTCTATCAGTCCAGATGTGTGCTTGACCCCAGCAAGCATTTCTGAAGAAATGTCAACATGAGCAATAGCAGAAAAGCCTACAGAAGAGAGATGCTTCCACTTTGTACCCGTTGGCTCAGTCCAGTAATCACTTTCAAAGATAACCATATGTTTTTGCAGAGTGGTAATGCAGTCTTCAAAAAATGACAGAAGTAGCAATAGCTGTTAAATTGGATATTTACAGAAAATCTCAAAGCATTCAAAGCTGCCATAATGAAGTCCCATCTTAACAAAACCCTAATATAGAAAGTGAGAACGTAAATTTTGAAGTGGATTAAGCATTTCTGTCAAAAGCCAGCTAACCAATTTAATCAGAATTGGAAAATCAACAACTGAGAATAATGACTTATCTTCAGTGGTCAGAGGGCCAGAATTTAAATGCATTGTAGCATTAGCAAAGGTCAGGAGGTATCTAGTGAGGTTTCCAGCAGAGCGTGGGAACGTCATGCCCCCTGATTTCAAGACAGATGGGTTTTCAGTTACTGAAAAACCCACACCATGGCTACCTGCATCTTCAAGCACTTTTGAAAATATGGCACAAAAATGCTCTTTGAATATCAGTGAGATGTCAGGGTACATTACTGACAGTACCAGCTTTTCCCTAATCTCATATGTGAAGATTTGAGGCAACTCTTAAACATTGCTGTATAGTTTGTCCTCAGTGTAGTAAAGACCTTGACAACTGCTGCAACAGGACTTTCATGATCTGTGAAAACATTTTTAGTACTTCTGTGTGTAAAGTAGGGCAGCTGTTTAGGAAGAAGTTTGACATTCATAAATATATTCCTTCTGTGAGTGCCTTTCTTTTAAACTCTGTTTATGAAATTCATTCCTATAAATAAGAAGTTCGTTCAAGGTCTTTCCTCCTCATTCTTATGGAGGTAACCAGGAGTATTTAGTAATCAAGTTAGTAATTTAGTAATTATTAATTTAGTAAGTGTAGTAATTTGATAATGAAGTTCTGCAGCAAGGTCATGCAGAATGAGTAAGAAAGTTATTTTCCAGCCTGTAGGCAAGAGAAAAATATCCAACAGAGTAAAAATCAGTGCAAGGTAAAGCCCAACAGAGAACAGGAAGTATGACAGTTTTCTTTAAAGAAAAGGAAGCAGGAAGCACCAAAACTCTAATTTCTGCAGTTAAGCCATCTTCCTAGAATGCATTAATGAATGGATAGTCATGCAATTTTCAGTATACCTTAGGGATACACAATAAGATAACACAGAAAGATGGGAAAACTGAAGTTAATGGATGACACCATACTGTAATGGAAATGCCATCTGGTAGCAGGAATACCATCCTGTAAAAATGACGCTTACATGTAACCACTGTTAGAACCCAATGCCTGAGTAGATCATGTATAAAGCTAGCAGGCAAAATATTTTCCTTTTGCAAAGTAGGTTTCTTCCAATACCCGAGTCTGCAGTTTGCTAGTCAAGTTTGCTAGTCAAAGTTCATCACTGTAATGTTAGTTTCAAGGAGCTTCATATCTGAAAGCAACATAATAAAATTCTGCATATGAAGGGGATGATTCTTTGCTGATTACTCTGAAAGATTCAAACTCTGAAGTGTGAAAAGCAGGGTTCTAGTTCACCTTCTGACTTCAATTTTTATCAATTAAGCTGCAGATAGGTTATAACTGTACTGTGCTACATACTGTGCAGAGGGATTAACCATAATGAAATATGTTTAGAATGAATAGTTTGTCTCACTACTTCAACTTTATAGGTGAAAATGTAGAAAGAAGCCAGTGAATACATTCTCTTTAAAAAATATGTAAGTGTGCACTAGGATTTGATTCTGCGATGTAGCAGAACTATCTCTGATGCATTTACAATTTTCTCTAGTGTGATATTGATAGCATGATAAAATAAGGAGGTTTTCTTTTATGAATTATTAATAAAATTCAATAGATGCTTTTGTCTAACTTGCACAGTTTCTGATTGGTCTTAAAAAGCCATCAAGATACCTACATATCTTTTTCTAGGAAAACACAAGAAAAAGAAGTCTCCCTGTTAGAATAGAATGGAAGCACTGAAACTTCAGATGCAGATTCTGCAACTTTGTAAGTGGTCAAGAATGGCTTAGGATCATAGCTGTAGGCATTTAATTAACTTTCCTAGTGTGACATCTGTACTGCAAAGGACATAACTGTGTGTGAACAAAGGTTTGTCAAGTAGATATTTCAAAGTTTCTAGATGCAGGATGCCAAAAGAATAGGATTGCAAAGAACATAAAATACTAAGAAAGCTGATCAGCATTCAGAATTACAAAGCTGTGTTTGTTACTTCAACACTTTTTGTATTAATGCAATTTAAGGCAAACACATTCTGCACTCAAGTTTCACCGTTAAGAAAGGTTATGGTAGGTGTAGTGAGTAGAATAGAATAGAATAGAATAGAATAGAATAGAATAGAATAGAATAGAATAGAATAATCTAAGTTGGGAGGCATCTACAATGACCATCTGGTCCAACTGCTTGACCAATTCAGAACTGACCAAAAGTTAAAACACATTATTACAGGCATTGTCCAAAAACCTGCCTCATAAACACTGACAGGCAGGGGGCATCAATCATCTCTCTAGGAAACTTCTTCCAGTGTTTCACCATGCTCTCTGTAAAGAAGTACTTCCTAGTTCAAGTCTGAACCTCCCTGAGGCAGCTTTGAGCTGTTCCCAAGTGTTCTGTCACTAGACACCAGGAAGAAGAGCTCAGCATCTCCCTCTCCGCTTTCCCTCCTCAGGGAGCTGTAGAGAGCAAAGAGGTCACCCTTCAGCCTCCTTTTCTCCAAACCAGACAAACCCAGAGTCCTCAGCCACTCCTCATAGGAAATGCCCTCCAGCTCTTTCACCAGGTTTGTTGCCCTTCTGTGGATGAACTCGAGCACTTTCACATCATTCTTAAATTGAGGGGTCCCAGGGCACATAGCCCTCAGCGTGAGACCACACTGATAGTGAACACCAAGAGGTGAGTCACCTCTTTTAACCAGTTTATTATTCTGTGTTTGGTGCACCCTAGGATGGGGTTTGCCACCTTGGCTGCCACTCATACTGAGCCTGCTGCAGATCCCTTTCTGCAAGGGTGATCTCCAACCACTCCTCTCCCAATTTATACTTGCTTCCAGCATCGCTGCACCCTAGCTGCAGAATCCAGCCTTCAGTCTTGTTAAATTTCATGCCATAGACAAATGCCCAATGCTCTGATCTATCTAGTGAGGCAAGGCTGCTCATCCTTCAAGAGACAGCACCTCCCAGTTTGGTATCACTAGCAAATTTGCTAATGGTGCATTCAGTTCCTGCATCCTGATCATTAACAATAATATTGAATAGGACTGGCCTTAGAATTGAACTGTACAGGAATTCAGAACCATCACCTTATGTTGCCAGTGCTGATCAACGTCCAATAGAGAGTTTACTCTGACTTCTTGCTTAGTGTAGGAGGACAGTTTATCAGGTTAAATTAGAATGGCATAGAAAGGTGATGCTTCACTTATAAAGCCAGCTGCTGCATACTTAACCGACCTATATTTGAATTAATTTAATGGTGGAGTAAGTTTATAGTGGATCAGTGTTTTGTGTCATGTAGTTGCAGTGGGAGCTGCAAATCCAACTTTACCCTATTGCGGAAACATGATTTCAGTATCTGTGCACTCAGAAATGTCATTTTCATCTGAGGAAAAGAAAAAAAAGAAAGAAGCACAACAGTGCAGTCACCAGGAATCTTTAATCTTTGAGATTTTTAGGAATATATTTATGGGGAGAAAGTAGTTAGACTTGTGATCTGACCCTGCCAGAAATTAGAACTGGGTTATGAATGTCCTCATCTTTTCTTCCTTGTGACTTATTGTTCTGTGTGTATGTCAGTTGGGACTTAATAATTAAACAAAATGTTTTTCTTCACTGCACTCAGGACCAGCCTGCCCTGTCACTGTAAGGAAGCTGCTCAGCTCCTCTTGCTTTAAAGACATGGATGCTACAGAGAATGGCAGCTCTGATCTTTTTGAGATTGCTGCAACTGCTTCTCTTGTAAAAATGCAGAGAAAATTGTTTCTAACTAATCCTGAATTTGAATATAGGGACTGTCTTACAATAGCAGGAAAGGTAATGCTATGCAGTGCAGGCTGAGCACTACTGTATTTGCTGATGGCTCTGAATAGCTTAGATTCTACCAAGAAAGAATGACAAGTCATTATAGAGAGGTTTCTGGCATCTCTGCTGCAGCTTAAGAAGAAAATAAAACATCTGCTATATTAGCAAAGAACACTAGAAAATAGTATCAAGGCTTTTATATCAATCAGTGTTTTTTATTTATTGATGTATATTTAAAATAAAAAGGTGATGTCTGTCTAGAGATCTTGGTACGTTGACAAGCAGTGTGATCAAGAAATCTTTGTAGGGTTGAAATTACATTTTCAGCAGAAACACAGCTACCTTCTGCTCCTTTTATCATGACAGGAACCATTACACTCTGCTAAATTTACCAGAGCTACAGCAAATTTGTTAAGAATTCGTGCTCAGGTAACTGTGGCAGTTACCTGTACTGCAATACTGGAGCTCTAAGCAGAAGATCATTTTCTCTCTTATGGTCTTAAAATCCTGGAATTTACTCCTTTATGAAAATGTGGCTTTTGGGATGTTATACTTAGGGCTTTTATTAGGCATTGGAGATTTTTGTTTCCTTTGCAGTGCTTGTATGGCTGTTCGCAAAGCTAAAACGGATAGAAAAATGAAAATGCTTTCAAAATACCATAACAATAATGGTGTATGCATGTTGTTTTATGTTTCAAGAGTATTTCAAGAATGATAATTTGTTTGAAAAGTCAAAGAACAAAAGTGATATACATTCAAAACAAAAGAATAGTAATTCTGTAAATTGATCTGAATATAGGCTTAAGTGCTTAATAGTAGATATTTTTTTTTTCAAACCACTTCAATCTGTTAAATAAAACAGTCCTTCTCCTCAGAAGCTTTGTCTTCCTGGTTTACTTCTAACATTGTCTACCCAGACATCTCAATACACTTGGCAGGGTTGCAGAAGAATCGCGATCTGTTTGAAAGATGATGAAATGGCTTCAAGTTACGCCAGGGGAAGTTCAGGTTAGATATTAGGAAATATTTCT
>JAOXJM010000019.1:68730534-68751113 GCA_026413425.1 Tringa solitaria
CTTGTAATTGATATAACAGATAAAGGAGTCCACAGGAATGTAGTGTAGAAACTCAATTGTTGCTTATCATCAATTTAGTTTTAATAGAAACTGGGAATTACAGAAAACTCTATAACGTGTGTGCATGTAGGTGGGCTCCCATTGAGCTATGCCTCCTTACGCAAGGGTAAGACATGGACAGAAATATCAGTGTTTCCCATGCCTCTTCAATTCTTCCTTCCACTGTTACAGGCATTATGCCTGTATCTAATTAAAGACAAATGGAAGAAGGTTAAACTTCAGATACTCGTCAGTGAGAACAATAGTCATGCTGGGACTGAACATAAAGGTATGCTTTTTACCAGCAAACTCTCTTCCTATCAGTGCAATTGTTGTAAATTTTGTCCTTAAACTGTATATATATACATTTGACAGGGCTATCCCAAATATTTTCTATTAGGTGAGATTTCATGGTATGTTTTACTATGCATGTTATTCCTACCCTTTACAATATATGACCCTGTTACACTCAATACATTTCTCCTAAATCTTACAAATCTTGGATTAGGCATTTCTTGTTGGTGGTTCCTTTTTAATATATTTCCTTTTGCCTGATTTATCTTTGTCATTAAACATCACAGTTGGCTCCAATGATGTATTAGGTGTACTGATGATGATGCTTTTGCACAGGTACCCCTTAAGAATGGGTTAGGAAACATCTCATGCAGATAAAGTCTCAAATCTTTCCTTTTTCCAATGAAAATCACTTTTGCCGGTTTGGGGAAATGGTCGTTTCTGTACTTGAGTATTTCTCTTTAGTTTGTAATATTTGTACCATGGGAATCCTCATAAGACTTGCCTCTCGGTATATGGCTAAGTTCTAACACAAAGAATTTGTTCTCCTCTGCTTTCTATGAAATTGCCATGTATGTTCATGAAATGTTCATGTTTATGGCTCAATGTAGGTTTTCATTTTTTTACTACTGTTAGTTTTATTATTATGAGTTCACCTGAAATGTTGACAGAGGGATTGACTAGGAATTCTGGAAATTAATGCATGAAGGAAGTATGGTTATCATGTGCTGACTATCTTTAAGTTGGCTTGCAAGATCTCTCCTAAAAAAAACATTTGTGCAGATATTAAAAAGAAAAAAATTTCTTTGTTGTTTTGTCATACTACTGTCATATTAAAAGTTTATTTGCTGTCAGCCGTTGTAGGGACTTCATTCTATGCCATAGAATGTAAGTCTACAGTGAGTACTTGGGGAAAAACAAGCGATTCTCAGAGAAAACTAACATCAACAAGAGCCTTATATAATAAATTACTGACAATGAAAACTTTATCCATTCTTTTTTGACACTTTTTCGCCCGTATATTTTTTATTTTAAACACCAAGGTAACAAAAAAAAACCCACCAAAACCAAACAAAAAAACAAACAAACAATAAAAACCCCCAAAACCAACCAGACAAAAAAACCCACCAGCATCAAAAAAACCGAAACAAGCAAAAATGAAGGAAAAAAGAACTGTAATGAAATGATGAGATATAGTCATGGCCTAACCCCCGCCATACAGCTACTCACCTGCATTCCCCCAATGAGGTAGAAAAAGAGGAAAATGAGGGAAAAGGAAAAAACTTTGTGGTTTGAGACGAAGGCAGTTTAATAGAGCAATATCAGAAAAGGAAAAAAAAATAATATAATAATAATAACAATTATGATAATAACACCAGACACTCTTACCATCCAGTGAATTGGCACTGTTCTGAGCAGTGATCAACCATTCCCATGCCCCAGCTAACCCCCATTTATATACTGAGCATGAAGTCTATGGAATGCAATATTTTATTGGCCATCGTTCTGTCTATTCTTCTATGGAAAGCTGAAAAAGTCCTTCAATAATATAAACATAATTAGCAACAACTGAAAACAAGAGGTATTATTGACATTCCTTTCAAAGAAACCACTAGAAAGAGAAATGAACTCTTTCCCAGCTAAAATGAGGACAGGTATGAAGTAAACTTCATTCTGATTTCCTCTGTGTGTGCATGTTTTTCACTCAGTGTACACACAAATGTTCCAATCTTTTACTATTCCTAGTGCTAAACATTTTCTAGACAATTGTTATGAATAGTGATTGTCTGTAACGGTTAATGACAACCAACAATTTGTTTTTTTACAATGACTCTACTTGAGTAGTTCTTCTATGGCTACAAAATTGAGCTTGTGCAAAAGAAACTTTTTTTATCCCAATTTGGAGTGGAACACATCAAGCTGATCCTGAAGATTATACTTTCCTAAGTTTCTCTTGGATTCTCTCTTCCTTCTTTGGCTTCTTTGATATGAGTTATTTCAAATGCAATTAGATCATCATCATAAAACATTGCAACTTTTCCTGTCACAGACACCATGTTCCCATGTGGCAATGAATATTCAGATTTCTGGAGCTGTACTTTAGGCAATATTTATACCTTTCAAGCTGTCCACATGAGATCATTTACTGAGTTAATTTCAGCTCAAAACGTTTTTTTCAGTAATCTGACATTTGGCATTTGGATAAAGTGCTCCAGTCACCTCACTGACACCTTGCCTTTATACTTGTAACGCTGTTGATATATATATCCTATTAAGAATCTTTTCTAGTCTGGTAACCCACCAGCAAATTTTCTCTTTCTGAGAAAACTTGTGTTAAAATAACTATATTTAATCCATTTGTCCCATGCAAAGTACATATGCTTATAAGCATTTTCTGTTACATACTTAATGTTATTATCCATTTAAAATCTCTTGCCCTACAGATCCAACCAGAGGTTTCAAAATGCACCGCCGGCTTTGGACAGTCAATTTCCATTTTTTGTGTCAGGCATGTTACACTAACACTAAATATAGCAGCCCACCAGTCTGGATCTTTAATAAAACTAAAAACTGTTGAAAAATATCATCATAGCCAGCAGGCATGTTGGCTTGGATATTAGATATCTTTTACCTGTGTCAGTTGGAACTGATAAATAAGGAATATTTTTCATTTAAAATAAACTAGAGTCATAGAATTAGAATGGCATTCATTCTGGACATATAAAATGGGAACCGATAAACATATGAGGCCTGAGTATGGAGCAAGGGAAAAAGGAACCCTGATTCAACTACTGAAAAATGCATAATAAGACAGAGTTTCAAGACATGTCAAAAAATGGAGTCCTTCAGAAAGCCTCTCAAGGATGCTTAGGCCGCAACCCATCTTGTGCTTTTTGCTTCTGTGCTACATCCTATATTCCTCGTGACTTTGGGATGCTTTTGGAGCCTGCAATAACAAAATATTTT
Organism: Tringa solitaria; assembly: GCA_026413425.1. Lineage (NCBI taxonomy): Eukaryota > Metazoa > Chordata > Aves > Charadriiformes > Scolopacidae > Tringa > Tringa solitaria. The sequence continues at coordinate 68,733,835 of JAOXJM010000019.1, forward strand.
ATTAAGAACTGCAGTTTATGACAAATTCTGAGAAACTCTTGGTCTTTCATCTATCATCTTCTTCAGAAGAGTATTTGAAGGAGCACCTATAGTTGAACTTGTGGAGAATGAAATCATTAAAGATTCATATATCCTCAAGTTTTAATCTAGTTCGGACTGTTGACCTTTATTTATTCAAGTGCTAGGATTTCTCATCTTAGAGCATGCTGGTTTACAAAAACTGCTCTTGACCCTAACTTGGAAAAAAAGTCATGTAAACTTCTTTTACTGCAATCCTACTTTCTGAAGCAGTAAAAAAGTCTAAGCAAATTATTCCACTGGGGAACCCTGCTGAGTTCCCACAGTGCATCATACCCTTATTTTCCTGCTAAATCTAGTTTAAGTGAAACTGAAGGGCAACTCATATGTCGGGGATGGCAACATCCACCCCCACCTGAAGTTTGAGACGCTCCATAAAGTCTTCCTAAGTCTCAGTTCAGGCTGACTTTGGGGGTTTGAGCTAAAGAGTGGGCAGCACACATGATAGCACCAAGCCTGACACCACCGTGCATCAGAACAAGAAAGTCTCCATCTGCATTTCAAGCCTCCAGAATTACTCCAAAACTAAAAATTGCTAGAGCTCCCACTGAGGCTGGAAATCACTCCAAGCATCCAAAACATCATGCAGAAATATTGATAGTGTGAATGTATCATTTAAATTCAGAGGACCAGCAAACCCCCTGATTTACACATGCTGTTATTAAGCCACAATGAGAATTGGAATGCTGACTTGATGATCATATTAATTACAGTGAGAAGTGCTGTCTATAGGCTTGCTAAAACGTGATGCATTCATGCAGTATCATTGAGATGGTTCAGTGAACTTTGCAGGTGCTATTTAAGAAAGAAGTTTTGTAGTAACAGTGATATCGTCAATCGCCTCATTTGTTTCATCAGTATATGCAGAGGGAATGGCTCCCCAGAGCAAAGCCACCCAAACTCAAATCATATGCCATCTTTTACAACTAAGTCACTTAGTAGGTTTAGCTTCATAAAAAGATAGCAGATAGACAAGTGAAAACAGAGCCAAGAATATAACATTCAGGAAATTCTTAAATCCTTTTGTTCCCATAAATGGACATTGAAACTAGATATTCTAATTTATAGAAACAGTTGTTTTTGGAAAGAACTAACCACATGAAGTTAGTAAATTTTTAACATGTAGAAATTTAAATGGCATCAAATTTAAAGCCCTTAATCTATAGCACCTGATCAGCAAAAGCTTACTTTAGTCTAATACTCTACTCTGGTCAGAAACTACATCAGTATTTCTCAGCTAAGACTCTCTTTTCTCCACCACAACTCCACACATCTGAACCTTTTGATGCCTGAATTGATGTAAAACAAAAATATGTTCACTGAAGTTTATGAAGGTCATTAGTGGGAGACTAACATGAGGATTCAGGTCCTTCATCTAGAAGTCTGTCTATTGCTGTCTCTTTGCCAAATTCTTTTTTTACCTTCACTATGACTCATAATAAATGCCTTAGTCTTTTCCTTCTTTACTATTATAGTTCCTTCTTGTAAAACCTCCAAAAATCCTACTATCTAAATGCCAAGGGGTCACAGCTGATAACCCATTCCAGGAAATAAGTCCATCCACTCTCACTGTGATTTCCTACTGATCTTTAGTTTAAAAAGGGCTTTCTGTTTTTAAAAATAATTACCCTATGGTCCTATGCCTATATACACACAACTGAAATAATTATGTGGTTCATTCCTTTCATTTTGAGAGTAGGCTTTTATACTCTTCATCCACTAAGTCTCTATATCCTTTTTCTTCAACTCATCAGAAAGTTATCAGTGCTACTTTGCATCAAAATTCTGAAAGACAAAGGTTGTGCTCTAGCCAACATGTGGCTTGTGTGGTAGGATCAAAATTAAAATCTCAGAATCGAAACAGCAACACCAAAATTATATCTTTCAGGGTCTTTGTGTACCTGATATAGCCCCTAAGAATACTATCTCTTTGCTCAACAGTTCTATCTTTGTATCTATCTTAGTAAATTCATGGCATATCATTTTAAGTGTCTCTCTACTAAACAAACAATCTAAATGAGAGAAACAAGCATGCGTAAAGGTTGTTGACTTGTGCTAAATCTAGACAGCCACAGCATTACTAACTCCCTGCAGCAACTCCCCTATAATCCCTTTTCTGAACAAGCTTGTCTGATTTGCAACCTCCTTGAGTTCACACTAAGGCCAGCTGTCCTAAAAGTCTAATCAAGCCTCCTTAACAAGTCAGCTGCTTAGTTCAAGGCTCCTTGCAGCAAAGGAAGAGTTTCTTGGATCCTGTGAGTTTTTCATTATTCAGCTGGCACTGATTCTTTGTTTGGAAAGGGAGTGTAATAGCCATGAGGTGACTTTTCTGCAGAGGAGACTGCCACTCACAGATCTGAGCTCGATAGCTGTGAACTTTTTGTGTCATAGCCCCTGTCTCCTTGTTTCAGTGGTCGCATCATTAAATGACGCACCAAATGTATGCATCCATATAAAGACTAAGCTGTAGACATGGGAACTTAATCAGATAACATTTCCTGTTGCTAACCTTTAATGCCATACGAAACACATCAGCTTGCATTGTCTATATCACCATATTATATATTTCATACCAGATATGTTATTTTCATTCCTCACATATAGGCCTATGACAGTAATTTGAGGCACACGGTGAATTTTAACAGTCCTATAGACCCATGTTAACAAATTTCATATTTCCTTGTGTCAGATTTCATTTCCACTGTTATTCTTTATTAATTGTCAATTGTGCTTAATCTATTTTTTAAAATTTTTGAATAACAATTATAACTCCAGAGAAAATTTGTTGAATTTATAACAGAATTTTTATAACATAAGACTACACAAACTTTACATATCAGCCTCACTAGTCTATTACTCCCCATGGGAATGCTTCCAAACTAAACTTTTCTCTCAAAATTCAAGGGGAAGTGTTTTCCTGTTCATGGTAGTGTAAAAAGAATCATGGTACTGTGTATCTTTGGTGTGCATTCAAGTCCACATGGTTAGACATATATGATATGATGTATTTCATAGTCACTGTAGATAAATTTGAAGAAGTAAAATGGAATAAATGAACTAAATGAGACAAAAAGAACCTGGTCTTGGTGAATGCCTTCTATTTCCACAAACATTATGTACAGCTTTAAATTGGACCATGTCATTGTTTCTTCCACACACATGAAGTTCTGTAAAACCATAGTTACAAAAGAACAGCAGTGATTTTTCAGTAGTGTAAGAGATGCTACCTTTCTCCATATATTGTGTAAACTGCCTGCTGGTCTGAAATTGCTGGAGTTATGTGGCTGTAACTATCATAAGCACAGTTATATTTTGTGCTTTTTGCCAACTGCAGATAAAGACTAGAGACCTATTCTAAACCTTTAAGAAATGTTCTAGAGAACAACCAAAAAAGGCTGCTCTGCAAGCTTGGAAACTGCTGGCTTCATCTGCTTAGATATATTGAGAGAACAGTCTATACTTTTACAAATGGGTTAGAATTACCAGCAATATTTGGACACAAAACATGATGAAGGATGTCACTTGGCAGGAGGCCACAGGTATAACATGTGATGCAGACTAAGGATCTTTTTGGAATCAGCTAAACAGTGGTAACTGATATATGTAAAATAATACTCAAATGACTCTACCAGAGTCATAATTTACTTTTGTACATTGGTAGTATTTCTGTAGAAGCAGCAGGTCAGATTGTCTTGAAAAGAACATAGGTAAAGTATCTGATCCAAGTTGTGCTTTTATAGGTTCATCTTCCAGCCCCTCAAATTAATAATTTTAGTACCTTTCATGTGCATAACAGAAAAGCAACTCTGTTTTGTCCTTAATTGCTCTTACATTTACAGCTGGCTTGAAGCACTGCTAGATCGTGGTCACTTTTTTAGAAAACAGTATTTTAACAGTTATTCAGAGTGAAAGTTAAATCTGCTGTCTGGTTGATGTGCCAGTCTGGCAGACGGAACAGGGACTAGAGCTGGCACTGTCTGCAAACTACAACTTCAAGAAACTTCAGAAAATTGTTTAGAAGGACCACAACAGTATATTTCTCCCATTAGAAGAAAATCACCACAATACTTGCTTAGGACTGAGCAAAGATATTGTTCCAGGTGGAGCATCTTCATACCAGAGCAAAGTGGTAACAAACTGGTTAAAAAACGTCTGGAGTAACTAGTCTAGCTGCATAAAGTGTTTGCAGGTGGGCTGCTCTCTGCTATGGCAATTCACAGGTGCCAGCTTATTCAGAGTTTTTGCCTAGCAGATGACATACTTTGCAGTCTCTGAAGACCAGGCTCCTGTGTTGGAGAAGGGAGGACCTGGGACTGCACTTGAAAAAACAGTGTTTATTATGGCCACAATCCTTCTTTAGTAAATGTTTGAATTTGGACTTGAACATAATTTCAAAATTTTCAGAGGTTTTTATACTAATTTATTCACCATTTAGGAAAGGTACAAAATTCTATTTACCAAAACACACAACACTTTTGAGGCAGGAAATATATGCAAAATCTGTCCTCATAATACTACACAGAAAATAGATACACTCTAACATTTCATTCAGAAATTGCAGGGCAAGCAAAAATGAAATATAAAATTCCTTAATTTGAATATATTCTAATTATGTTATTGTTAACTATTTTTACTTCTCAGAAAGGCAATAAAACTGGCACCTAAGTTCAAATATATTTTTTTAAACTTTTTTGTGTCTGTACTAGCTCTTCAAGGTACTTTCCCAGTTTTACTGCTATACCATGTTCACTAATTTATCTCCTGAGTGTAAAACTTGAGAAGGTGACCTCTGCTGAAGAGACAGGGGAAGAGGGAAGGATCCCTTCCTTGCCTTCCTTACACGCACAAAAGGGGAATCATTCAGAGGAATCTTTCCAAGGATGAGCATCATCTCCATCGTTCCCCAGCATGGTATGTAGAAAAGCCCTGATAGGTGGCAGGAACAAAATGCATGGGCAGGTACCTGGATGGCATGAGGACAATGGTAGTCCTCTTTGTCTTGCCCAGGAGGTCAGCTTCCTGCAGAAACAGGACCACGGAATATTGAATTGGGCTTTTTTTCCTGGTTAAGGGGCAGTAAACTGCTTGCCAGAGGTCAGGTAGGTTTCACTGGAATAATAAATTCTGCCACTCACACAGAGGAAACTATTAAGAACAGGGCTGTCTTCCTAAATTTCAGGTTACTGTATATACACGATTCACCTTTCATTATAAGTCAGGCTGCAGTAAACATTTAAAGAAATGCATCTAATTGATGGAAGAGAGTTTGTAAAGTTATACAGTAAGCATCCAACCATTTAAAAAGCTAACTCTGTGTCTCTTAAGACATCAAAGCATGGTTCCTTCCCCAGGCTCTTTGGAGTTTTTTGGCAGTAGTGTGGTTTCTGATAAAGCAGACACTGCTGCTGTGCCTGATAATTATAAAGTGAACTCATGCTCCGTTCTGAGCCTACATCAATCAGTCAATGTGCTGCATAAAGCACAGTAAGGTGGGTCATGCTCATTGACAGGTTGCTCCTCCACAGGCTGCCTCTCCTGCCTGTTGCTATCTCTTCGCTCACCTATTAACATTCCAGTGGACAAAGCCTGATGCTCCTAATCTTTCTGATATCGTCTGAAAAAAAAAAAAAAAAATAACATGCTCCCACATCATGTATCACCATAGCAAATCAACAGTAAGGAGTGTAGAGCTCTGCAGGGTACCTTGTTTAGATAACACCAGGTATCAATTATCTACTTTGTTTTGCATAAAACATAATACTCACTGTTTGGGACCTGGATTTAGTCCTATTTAAAAAAGGAGGAAATTACCACATAGAACTGAAAGTAATAAGCAAAAATGAGGATCACTGCCTACAGTTTATTTGTCTCTGACAGCTGACTGAAGCACCTATCATTTGCTGCAAAAAGCAAACTTTCCTTTAGACAATTGTCTTTTGGTTCAAGAAATTAAGACAGAAGGAATCGTGTATAGCAGAAAGTACCAGGAAGAAATTTGGAATATTTAGCAGAAAAAAAAGCCTTTCATTTATGTAATTTCAAGAATAGTGTTCTTTCCCAGTCTTTTTCAAGACATTCCCTTCAGGATTAATTTCTTGTTTCAGTCCTTGAAAACTTTTCTTTTATAAGAAATTAATTTGCACTATTAGATTGTGTGAAAGAATTTTTGAAATAAATACTCCTCTTACTTTGTTCTTTCCTTCTTCCTCTTCATTTTGATAATCTTTTTCCTCACCCTTTTTTTTTAATCTCATGAAAAGGGAAAGCACATATTTAATGAAAGTACAATAAGCCTTTTTTAGTTAGCCTGAATAGTTCTCTTCCCAAGTATAAATCTGTATTTTCTGTGATTGTCTGTGATATTTAATTCTCTGCATACCTCCAGGCTACACAGTTAAAGGTCAGCTTAAGATTTTCTCAGTTATTTCTGCTCAATTTAAAGTAGCCACCTTTGGGGAAATCTGAGAACTGCATAATGGTTATGGTCATGCAATGATCAGAAAAAGCATGGTACAGAATATCTTTGGAGGCAACAGTCCACCTGAGCCGTTCCTGCGCTGTGTGCGTACCTCTGTGTCCATATGTGTGGGTTTGCAGATGTTCTGTTCCCATGACAGACACACAAACATGTCTGAGGCATAACCTTGTGCTGGGTTACTATTGTATCCCAGATAACTGAGAATTTTTACTTAATTTTTTTGCACTGTGGCCACATAAAATGTTGGGGCTTCAGGAGAGAAACACTTGCATTTATATGTGCTCCCATTTAAAAAAGTTCAAAGCTCTCACCATACACATGTTGTTTGTTACCCTCTCACTGGAGGCAGTACTTACTCTTTGGATACTTCTTGGTATAATGGTGGCCCTGAAAAGAACATATGTTTTCAAAAACACATCAGTTTTGATAATATTTAATTTGAACTACCTAATGAGGCAAAATTCCTACCTTAAAAGTGAGGTGATATCTGAAATGGAGATAGGAGCTCTTCCCAGGTCCAAGTTCTGGGTGCATGCCTTGGTTGTATTTCAGCTCCAGGCAAGGCAAGGTTTGGGCATGAGCTCCACTCTTTAGTGTGGTTTCCAAGACCAGAAAAAAACTTCAGGAATCCTCACTCAGCAATGTTGTCAGGAAGATGACTGTCCACAGCCCTATAGCACAAGGATGAAGGCAACCATTGGCTGCTCCAGGTATATTTTGTAAGTCCAAATTTGGTCTAATTATTATTACTATTACTAACTATTACTATTACTATTACTATTACTATTACTATTACTATTACTATTACTATTACTATGAGCCATTCTAGCCCATGTGAGTGTTTGAACCACTAAGTTAGTGCTTTTGATTGGTACAGCTCTATGCATGGAGCATGCACGGAGCATTTTCTTTCTCTCTTTTTTCCCGTTATGACATTTTCTCAGTGATGGCCAGATGAAGAATTATTGATGGTTCTGAACATGATTTCTGCCAGCTCTATTCATGGAGCATTTGGTTCAAGGTTAAGAAGTTGAAATAACAGGTAATCACAGAATCACAGAATTGTAGGGGTTGGAAAGGATCTTCAGAGATCATCTAATCAAAACCCCTGGCAAAGCAGCTTCACCTACATCAGGTTGGACAGGAATGTGTCCAGGCAGGTTTTGAATATTTCCAGAGAAGGAGACTCCACAACCTCTCCACAGCCAGTGCTCTGTCACCTTCAAAGTAAAGAAGGTTTTCCTCATGTTGAGACAAAATTTCCTGTGTTTCAACTTGTGCCCATTGCCCTTTGTCCTGTCACTGGAAACTACAGAAAAGAGTCTGGCCCCATCTTCTTGACATCCGCCCTTTTAGATACCAGTAAGCATTGATCAGATCCCCTCTTGGTTTTTTCCAGGCTAAACAGATCCAAGTCTCTCGGTCTTTCTTCATAAGAGAGGTGCTCCATTGGTCATCTTTGTAGCCCTCCACTGGACTCTCTCCAGTGTTCTCTGTAATGTAAAATCCAATGTATCAAACCCTTAATAAATGGTGCATTAAGGTTTTTTTGGTTGGTTGGTTGGTTGGGTTTTGTTTGCTTTTTTTGTTTGTTTTGTTTTTTAGAAAAAACAAACAATTGCATTGGAAATAGACATGGGAAATTTCCATTTCCTAACTGCAGACACATGTGATGCATGGAAGTAAAGGTGAGATGGTATTTGACCAAAGCTCTGTCCTCAGGCATACACATTTAGATTTCACCTACAACCCTGGCTTCTGCACCTCTTGTGCAAGTGGACAACAGGTTAAGAAGGCAGAGTTACTGCCTTCTGAATTATTCTAAATTCAGACTTGGTTCTTAAAGTTATCAGAAGAGTGTTAAAGTAGTTACAAAAAAACCCAACAAACAGAGTTCTCACAAAACTCTGAAAATCGTAACTCTAGTTATGTAGGAATCATATATTCCAAAAGAGATGTTGTCCTCCTGCATAGATGATGCAGTGCCAATGGATGAAATTCTTTGAGCTTTCTGTGTGATTTTTTAGCCCAAATTTCAATTATGGAAGGGATCTAGGAGTTTAAAAACCACTGACTTTCAATGCAATTTAGGCTTTTAAGTGCCTAAGTCACCTAACAAAATTGAGCTCTTAGCCATTTTACATCTTCTCTTTCATTGCATTGATTTCTACATTTGGAAGCAGTCTTTAAAAATGTACTTTTGAAAGTGACTTTTCATCTTCAGGAATTCATGTCAGTATCTACAGGCTATTCAGTCTGATACTTAGCTTTCCATTGAAATACACTGCAATATTGATTTCTTCCTCACTCAGGTTCTCTAGAGAAACAAATAAAAATACAGGAAAAATACCCGCAAAATAAGAGGATATACTCCTCATATATGGGGACAATTACACCTGAGGAACAGTACTGAGGACTGAAATTGAAATTTCAATACGTGATAAAAGCAGCCTTTCACCATCTAGTAAGCATCAATGCGGGCAAATGGAGGCAGGACACATCCTACAGTGAATGTATCAGAGAAAGAAATCATTTTGCTCTTATATTGATTAAGAGAATCTCTCTGGTACAAAGCAATTTTCCATTCATTTTTTTACAAAATTCTTTGGCAATAGCTCTGTGATGGATGATTTTTAACAGAAAATTTAGCAAAATATTGGAATAGAAAAGAAATGGCAAAAAAGTTATTATTCATTCATCACAGAAGGCTGGAGTTCAATAGATTTTTCCTTATTAAACTACAGAGTCAGTCAATAAATAAACAAATAAATATTATTGAACAATCTCAACTGTATGAGGATTATGCCACCTGCGAAATGGTTGCTATTTAACTGTTGGTGAGCAAAAAAAAGTCCCTGCTGTTAATGAATAATTACCTGAGTGAAAAAAACTACTTCAGTTCTTCAGCTTGTCTTGCTGGTTTTGGGAGCCAGAGATTGCAGTTATTATAAAAATTTCCATTCTGTAAATATTCATCACCTGTAATAGATTCATCTTCATTGCTGATGATGGATTTTCCCACTGAAAAATCCATTCCCTGTGACAGATTTTCATAGTGGTGGCCTTGCATTGAGGCAGTCTTGTGACTCAACCCTATGGCAGAGTTTGCTTCAGCTGACACGTGCCAGTTTCACCTTGCTCAGATTGAGTTCCAGAAAAGCTTGCTGTTTCTATGTCTGGAGTTGGTAACTCCCAGGCAAAGCATATGCAGGCCTTATGTACTTGCATGGGATAGAAGAAGGACAACACATGCCAGGATCTCCTGCTTGAGTGCCGTACATCAGCCTTTATCCTGCATCAGCCATACAAATTCTCATGAGGACGAGTGCTGCACGTTTAGCTGTGTGTAACCTCCAAAGATGGGCACTTGATGCATCCTGCAATATAAACACTGGCACATATTCTTACCTCATTCAATATTTTTGAATATAGTTCAATTACCCTGCAGACTGCATCGTAGTGAGCAGGCAGGTATGTGAAGCAGATCTGCTAGATCAGATTAAAATTGCCAGCTGTGGTTCAGTTTGCCTGATTTCATCTTTTACTTCATATACAAAGGCAGGCCTCCAGTTTTAGAAGGGGAGGAGATGAGAGACAGCCTTTATGTACTTGTATATTGATGTCAAGTTTTGTGTGCGGAGACAGAAAAATTATGTTTGACGCATTTCCAGCAATCATGCCCAAAAGCTGCTCCTTAAACCTTCCAGGAATTCACAGGATTAAAAAGAAACCCTTTACTCAATCAGTTACGCAGCTGTAATGCAACCTTCCACATTTAAACTTTAAATTACAATTAAAACAATTGGAGGCCAATACTAAAAAATCTTTAAGCACCATGTCATAGTGAGTCATCAACACTTTACACTTGTGAGCAAACTAGCTGTTGTTGTCCAAAAATAATGAATGGAGAATAAATCAGATATTAAAAACACTGCCTGTAACCTCCTGTCAACTATAGAATATCAACTGTCTTTTAAAATATTATAATGTTATCACAGAAATGGCTTTACAGAATGTCCAGAAGAACAAAACAAGGTTACATCACTAGTTTCTTACAGAATATAGTAGATAGAAAACATACCATCCTTTGAAAAATATGTAATAAAAATATTTGTCTTCATGTATTTTTTTAAAAAGCAATTTTCATTGTCATACTGTATCCTTTCTGTATCTTTTTTTTTTTTTAAATGTTAGCAACTTGTGGTTGTTTCTTTGTTCACAAGAGTCTTCCACAGTGAGTTTCTTGCTAGTCAAAGACGGTCTAATAGCTGCATGAGGTAGGGTCATCTTGCTCATTTGTGCAGAAAGTCCAAAATGAGTCATGGTGCCCTGCCAGAACGCTTCCCTCTGAATTGTGGGAAGTACTTCTTGGGGTTTAAGGAACAATTTATTTTCTGTCAGTGACTAAGGAGTTTCAAGGGTATTGAACACCCGTTTCAGCCATAGAAAGTATACTGCCAGTTGATTAAAAACTGATTAAAAGTTGTTCACATTCCTACTGGCCCTTCATTAGGATAAAAAAATAAAGAATGCTTCATGGGCCACTTCTTAGGCAGAAAGAAATTTCTGGGAAATTGGGAAGCATGGGACAGCTCTTTATCCATGGATCAGAAACTGGGAACACGACTAGGCTGCAGCTGGGCAGGTTGGCAAAGAGATATACTGGCAACAAGCATTTTAGAAATACTTCACATAAACCTTATTTAAAAAAAGGGATATATATAAGTTTTCCTCTTCAGCCTACTCTGACTCCAGATATTGGCAGAGCTGCAAAGCCCTTCCTGCTTGTGTAATTGCTGTCCTGGAGTGGACTGCAGACCATAGCTGAAGCCTCATCTGTCTGCCAAGCGTGTAAGCAAATGGACAAGTGCAGTGATTAAGGGCTATTCAGGTAAACAGGAGAAGTTTCAGTAGTTTTAAAATAAAATCAATCATTTATTTCAGGATATAGAGAAGAATAAGCAGGAGGAAAACAGTAAACATATGGACAAGCAGAAAAGTGAAATCTCAAAATTGGATCTCATGCATTTCATGTCAATGGTTGAGTGGGAGAATAAGCAGGAACCAGTCAAAATAAAAGGGTGCTGTGAAAAGTTTTTAAGGTTTTCAGTTAAACAGAACAAAGGCATTCAAATATCAGTTTGAGTCAAACCAAAAAACATTTTTTTTCAGTTCAAATTATTTAGTCTCCTTCTGACCTTATTCTACTAATGGCAACAGTTTTTAAATAGAGATGGTGTTTTGAAATACTAAGTCTGAAGGGTTTGTTTCTCAAAATTAAATGTTTCACCATTTCTTTAATGAAGTATTTCATTTTGAAAAAGTCAAAACATTTTACTTGTGGATTTTCAGAATAAAATGTTTTGACATTTTGAAATCTTCCCCTTTCTGATGAAAGTATTTGCAGAGTTCAATGCTAATTGAGATTTTTAACGCCTTACTCTCCCCTTGGCACATGCACCCAGAACCTATACCCTGTGGTGATTTTAGTATTTGCAAAAAGAAAAAAAGTCCCAAATCTTTCTAAGCAACAAATAAATTACTCATTAATCACACAGCAGTGATCAAACAGCAGCTTCTGAAAGATAGGAGGAGGGACTCCGGGTCCCTCCTGTGACAAAACTAGAGTCGTGGTAGTTCTGCAGGGCTGCAGAAAAACATTACCGGGGCTGTTAAAGGGGTGACTGAATGGAAATGGTGACACTTAGCAGCTCAGCTGGTGAGTGTAAAAAAGCACTCAGCCCACAACAGTGTGCATCTCTGGGTGCTTCTCCACAAGCATGAAAGCTGTGGGAAAAGTAAAAAAATAAAATGAAAGTACAAAATATTTCTGAATTGGTATTCAAAACAACCTCCTCCTGAGTATCTCGTTTGTATGATGGAAGACCTCTATGAACCTTACTTGAACTTATTGATGTTTAAAATTTATGTGCTGTTGTCTCTTGCAACTCTTTTTGCTATTACATTTTTACATTTTTATAACTGTCATTCTGAGCTCTAGGTCCTTTGAAATTTCCACTATGGTTTAATCATCTATATTCATTGTCTGTGTTCTTCTGACACTGTGACTCTTTCATTGTGCCCTACATCTCCTTGTCTCTCCATATAAGAGTCTTATGTTTGCCTCTTGAACTATCTTTTTTATTTGTCAGCAGAAATGGAAGGGTGAAGATCTAAAATGTCAGGTTTTGAAGGACTGATGCTGTGGCCTGTCCAATGGAAAAGCTAGCTTGTCCCTTCACTTGCTAACTATTTGTACCATAGAAAACCTCTCAAGAGCTCATGTAGTGTTGACTCCGTATTTCTTCCTTCTGCCGTTTTTCAGTTGTTGACATATAATAAGAATAGTGTTTATTATCATTATTCATAATTATAGTGATGATGATAATAACAACATTATTATTAGAAACAAATTAGAAAAATAAGAAATAAGCGTTGTAAGGCTTCATTATGTGATTAATTACATTTTTATAATGAACTATTAACTGGGGCAGAAATTGTCATATAAGCCCCTCTATGCCCTCATTTACCGATGTGAATAAAAGATAACATTATGATGAGCAGACACTCTAAGACAGGGACAGTCATAACTCGAGAAGAAGAGTCAGTGCATAGACCTCTACTCTTACAGAAAAGACATAGGTGCAGAAAATGGGAAGGACGCAGTTCTCCTCCAGTGGGCCATATAACATATTCAACATGTTGTGTCTGTTATATGCCAGCCTGAGGCATTGCAAGTATTGCATAGGGAGATAAGTTGCTGACAATTAGGTCTGGCAATGCTAATCTTGACTCTGTGAATCTCGGCCTATGTTCCCTGTTTCTTTGCTGAAGCACTGTGCACAGCAGTCTACTCAGTCAGCACCAAATTAATTTGTAATAATTACTTCAACCATTTATAAATTATATGCTGTGGTATAATAGATGATAATAGCACAGATTACAGAGTGTGTTGATGTCTTAACAAAAAATGCTCTAACATGGTTATTATGCTACAGCAAAACAAATTATTGCAAAGTGACTCAACTTGCATTTATCTAGTAAATGAATCATAATGCTTTAATGCCCTCAGATAATCTGCAATAAAATGAACAACAAATAAAAACCTAAATGACCACACAGAGATGTTAGAGTGCTCAGGGAAAAAAAAAGATGTGAAAAAAAAGACAGGGGAGAGAAAGAAATTATACAGTGAGAGACAGAATGCTGTGCAATGTTTAAACACAGCAGGATTGAAATTGCTTTACATTTTTCTTTTCACATTTTTTTTTATTTATTTCCTAAGAATATTTTATTATTCAATCTAATGACAGTTAGCACTTACTAGAAAGGGAAACTACTATCAGTTTTCTTACATAGAATGTAACAGCATATTTAAAATGTAGTTCAATGTCTACAAATTAAGCTGTAGTTCTCATCACATTCTGTTTTCCTCAGTCTGAGCTTTCTGTGATTTGTGAATTGCCTTTAAATGATTTAGGATTTCATAATAATTTTACCCTTTATAACTCATTAATTACTTAGCATAGTCTTAGTAGGTTATTCTGTAAACAGGAGAATGAAAATAGACTGCAAGGGTGGAATATAAACAGAATTAAATACACTGGAAGCAATTCAGAACATAGAGACATTATAGTACTTTGATGTGACCCTGATTAGCGATTAGTGTTCTCAGTGCTGCTATTTGCTCAGCATGAAAAGAGCAGAAAAGGTGGCAGTGCATTGGCCTCAGCCGTTGTCTTCAGCCCTCAGAACATATAAAGAATACAAAGAATATTTTGCATGTGGTGTAACACAAAGACATGGACATCATATCGCTTTGCAGGTGTAAAGTGCTTTGTGAGATCTTTTGAATATGTTTTTCACCCATTGTACAGATGGCTCTGGTTCAAATGAGAAAATTTCTTAGTTGAAAATTCACTTGCAATGTTTCTATCTCCACCAGAAAAGCAGTCTAAGAACTAACAATTTTCTATGAGTTCCTCTCTTGAATGGCAAGTTACTCACACTCTAGACCCTTTGCTGTACTGGTTGTGCGTAGCAGTAGAATAACCACTGCATTTCCCATCTCTCTGTGCTGTTATGGACGAGAAGGAAAAGTAGACTCGCTGATTCCTGCAAATAAGAGGCTGTGAAAGGATCCTGCTACTAATGCACAATGATATAAACATAGGCACAGCAAACAAGTGGTGAAAACAAGAGCTGATGTACAGTCTGAGTTCCTGGCTGCCTGCACAGAGGACTATCACTACAAGGAAGAGAAAAAAGCAGAATTATCATGAGAAAGTATTTTTTCATTTTATATTTAAGCCACTTATGATGGAGATGGTTTTAAAAAACACAATGTATGAACAACGGAAATAAAAATAAGTGAAAAAATTTCTCTTCTAATGTATTTATAAATCGTCGTTTTGCTCTTTTGTAAAGTAGCCCCTATAGTTTTATTTTTTCACGATCTTGGAGAAAGTACACATCCCAGCTCTACTGCATTTTTACTTTTCAGAGTTCTCTGTAGATTTTTCAGCCACCTTGTGACAAAGTTCTAAAAAAAAGAAGGATTCTTAATGTAAGCATGTGTTGCGTGTTGCAAACGAGATTCATCAAGTTTATTGTTACAGTATGTATACATCTTTCAAATACTTCAAATATATTTCACATATGTGGTCATAATCTCTTTGACATTTTAGAGTTGGTTAGCTACTTTCTGTAAGAATAGTGGTACATGGGACTTTAAGTTCAGAAGATGGCATTTAACATGGTGTAGAGAACAATCATTTGTCTTGTCTGAGTCACTTGCATGTTATATTGATTTCCTAACTGGACTTAATTGGTGATTGAGACTTTTCTTTGCAACATACTTTCATTTTCTTGAAAATTATTCTGAATGAACAGTTATAATGTGCATTGTTTCTTATAGATTTCTTAGTGTACATCAGACCTGTTGTACATGATGCCAAGCACAGTTATTGTTTTTCCAGGTGTTGGTCTTGTGAAGCTGCCAGATAGGAGATGATACATGACATACTTCTTTACTTGCAGCCTGCATTTTCAGAGGAAGGAAGAACTGCTTATCTTGTCAATGACAGAAAGGCACTTTTTGCACTAGAAATGATTGTTTGCTATTTGGCATATGCACTGTCCTAAAGAAATTTCATACTGCACCCTTATCACATGAGAAGGAGAAAAAGCACAAAGCCAGAGAGAGAGACAATGAGGTTGCTTGAATTGCTTTTTATAGAACAAATACAGTTTCTAAGGGAGAAATCAGTTGTTCTTATTTAAAATGCTGAAGCCTGTCCCCCTGCTTCCTTTAACTCTCACATTGACCTCTGTATTACTTATATTTTACCAATTCAATTCTAATATAAGTATCTTCATAGTGAAGAAGACAATCTTTAGATGAACAAATAAACAGAGTGAAAAAATGAATTATCATATTAACCTCCTCCCTCTTTTCATTTTGTTGTTATGGTAACAAGAGATCCAAAAGAATTATATACAAGACATAGTACCAGAATAGTATGGCATTTGTATCTAATGTCAGGAAAAAACTTTACAAGTACCATACAAAGCATAAGATGTTTGTTCCATGTGTCTGTTCCCTAATCACAGAATAACAAATGAGACTATAACATCCTGTACATATCTTTTTAATATGACAACTGTTACTTTTATAAAATAATTTAACAAAATCTAAGAAAAATGCTGTTCCACAGGATTATTCATAAAGACCACATCCTGGCAGATTCTCAAAAAACTGGAGACCACTAATTGTAACATATTGCATTTGGTCTGGCTGAGGTGGAGTTCATTTTCCCCACTGCAGCCCTCATAGTGCTTTGCTTTGTATTGGTAGCTGGAAAGCTGTTGATAACACACCAGTGCTTTGGCTACAGCTGAGCAGCACTCACACAGCATCAGGGCTCTCTCTCCAAGGTTCCCCCAGCACCAGTAGCCTGGGGATGGGCAAGATTTTGGGAGGGGACATAGCCAGGACAGCTGACCCAAACTGACCAAATCAATATTCCATACCATATGATATCTGCTCAGCAATAAAAGTTTAGAAAAAGGAGGAGGAAAGGGGGACATTTGTTATTTACAACATTTGTCCTCCAGAGCAACTGGTATGCTTATTGAAGCCTTACTTTTCAGGAAGTGGCTGGACATCACCTGTTGATGGGAACTATTGAATGAAATCTTTTGTTTTCCTTTGCTTCCACACACAGTCTTTGCTTTTGCTTTACTAAACTGCCTTTATCTTGGCCCAAGAGGTTTTTTTTCATCTTATTTTCTTCTTTTCTGGTCCTGCTGAGGAGGGGAATGATAGAGCAGCTTGGTGGGCACCTCCTGTTCAGCCAAGGTCAATCGACTACACATATGAATGTAGATTTTTGATAAAGTCCAGAAATCTTACCTACCAATGATCCACAAGGAAATTGCATGTCAAGAACGAAAACCCACAAACTCCTTATGCCATTCTAAACCTGAAGAGGATGAATCCTTTTTATCTCCTGAAGTGGGAAATTTGATTTTGTTTTTTTAACAACATAAATCTTCTGAACTAATTGAAAAAAAAAAAGGGTACCTCAAAACTTGTGACAATCCTGACAGTCTTGAAAAACAGATGAAAATGAGTGCCATTATGCAATGCATGAAGGTTGCCCAGGCGATCAGGCCCAGCCAGCACGGGTTCATGAGGGGCAGGTCCTGCTTGACAAACCTG
>JAOXJM010000019.1:68783922-68795785 GCA_026413425.1 Tringa solitaria
TAGATGATCTTTAAGGTCCCTTCCAACTCTAACCATTCTATGATTCTATGATTTATCAAACCTGTTTCAGGCTTTGGTTCAGGCACTCACATTGCATCCAGTATCTTGAATTTAAGCTCTATGGATCTGGAATTTTGATCTGGTTCTTTCTGTGATGTAATCTGTAGACGAGCTAATTCAGATTCTTGAACAACATAATGACTTCACTTCTTGGGAATGTTTAAGAAATGTATTCTATAGTCTAAATTTCTGTGGCCTAAGAAAGTCCTTTTATAGGAAGATAACAGAGATCTACTTTTTATTTTTTTTCAGGCCATAACACAACAAATAATCTTACATGTAACAAAACCTGACACGCTTATCCCTTGAATAATTTTGAGGTCACACGGACCTTAACCTTTTTCCAGTTGTTTTCAAGGACACTCCAGCTTCTGTATCATGAATGTCTCAAATCATGCTACATTGCAATCAATGTTACATTCCTAAACTATCACAGCTATAGACACAGAAGACTTGGTTAAAAATTGTGAAATACCATTTGTAGAAGGACCTGACAAATTTCAGTGCATTGAAAGTTTGTTAGAAAAAAAGATGCCTTTGTTTTACTTTATTTACTTGACTCAGTTCCTTTTAATGACCATAAAACCCACTGCATGTAGCTGATAAGAAATCTCTCTGGAACTAAAGCCGAGGAACTAGCACAGATGACATGAGAGGTTGTTCTGGCCTCACAGCCACTGTCACAGCTTTTCAAGGGAATAAACAAAAAAGCATGCAAACATTATTCCAATTTGTGATTTGCAGTCAATAAAGAGAAAATGCTAATCATACTAATTTCCATCTACTGGGGAAGTGATGCATAAATAATCTATTAACATGCAAGGGCCAACAGGGTTAAGCTGTTCAAACATTGTCATTGATTTCTTCCCTTTTCCCATATGCTTATTTCTTCTCACTTAAGCAGTGCTAAGTAGCACTTCTTTGCAGTTATGCTGTAAAAGTTTGTCCCCCTGAGAATCTCCTGGAGCCTCTGCTGTTGAAACAATAATTACAAGGGGGTGAAGTATTTGACTAATCAGCACCAGGAGTCTGTAGGGGTCCAAAGCTGAATGACAAATGCCAATATCCACTTTAGGTTTGTTGGATCAACAAGCCAATATGGTGAAACTGATCCATCATTTTGTCACCAATTTCCTTTGCAGTCTCAAAAGCCTGCCAATTAAATAAAAAAAAAAATTGTAATCACTATGCATCACTCAGCAGTGATTGCAGGCACATGATAAATAGGATCTTTAGCTTTCCCTCTTTTCAGCACCTGATGTCTTTTAATTTGTACATTTTCTGAGGCTGCTGTGGATTCCAATCTAAACCTACAGAGAAAAAAATGTACCATAAATATGCATAGGTTGGATTTGAATTACCCTGCATCAAAACCAGTTAAAGTTCATGGCCATTTTAGAGAAGGAGCAGGCAAAATTTAGTAGCAATATAATTCTAAGTACCAAACAGTGGATTATTCCACTTCTTGTTCCTTTTCAATATAAATGCTCTTCCCCTGATTTTGTGAATGCAGGTTCAGAACAGAACAAAATTCAAAGCAAAACTGGACTTTTGGGAGCTCTGCCATTGCACCAGGCCTGTTCCCACCCCAAACCCATCAACCAACCACCAGCACCCATTTGTATTTGTAACAATACAAATATTGTTACAATAATAAAATCACCTAGATTCAGTGCTTGCACTTGCTCGAATCCATTGTAATATTTAACTGCACCAATCTTATCAGCCTGTAAAATCTATCCCTGATAAACTCTGTTATTTTCCTTTTTTTCTTTTTTTCTTCTTTTTTTTTTCTTTTTTTTTTCTTTTTTTTTTGTTTTTTTAACAACAAAAGGGGTGCCTTGGGACCACCCTGTGAGAAAGCATTTCTTTTAATGTTTGTTCGTACTTTGTACTTCAAACTCCTTCCACTGGATTTGTACCTAAGTTCTGAAATGCTAGATGTTAGTAACATGAATGTTTGCAGAAATAAAATTTTTCTCTTCAGTACTGCAAGCCTTTTTTTTTCAGAAGCTATCAGATAGGATTAGCACAAATCAGGAAAAGAAACAACAGCATGTGGCATGTGACTGTTCACAACTAAACAGCACCTGCTCTATAACATTGAGCCTTAAAGGAGGAAGCATTTTGAAACAAAACAAAAAGTCAAATATTTGCAAAGAAAATATGAGAAGATGGCAATCTGCTCAGTGATACTTCGCACCCAGAAAGAGGTGAAAAAGAGGCAAAGCCCACCATTGTGAATTACTTGTTCTACAACATCCTCAGATGAGTATGGCCGTTGTGCAGCTTAATTTATCAACAGGGAAGTTTCAGCTGCCATTATTAAAGGAAAGTGTTGCTTCTCTGTATAACATTTTAATAACAGCACTCTCAAATGTAGTACAAAAGGGGAAAAGTGAGATAAAAACTCATGAGGCTGAATTTTCCACATATGGAAATGACATTGTAAAACTGATTTTTCAAATAGCTTCTTCCATTCATGTCCTAGATTGTGTGCAATGACAGGTGGTGTATGCTTTTAAAGCATTATTGGGGGACTGGAGTTCCTAACGCAATTGTATAATACTGATGATGTTTTTGCTTCAAAATGATGCATCCGTCATAATCTGTTGAGTTAAAATAGCTAAGCAAGGGGAAATCATGAATTTATTTATATATTTGCATTCTGGCTGAATGGAATTTTTAATGTAAGCATTAAAATGCAGCCGGCAGGAATCCAAAACTGAGATCTGAATTCTAGGTATTGCTTTTTGTCTTTTATCTGATTAGCAGGAAATGATCAAGACAGCATAAAAGGATTTCAAACATCTGAGAACCACAAGCGGCAGGATTTACTTTTAAAATGAGCATACATTTAACTATCTACAGACCAAGCAAACTACAATGAGCAAACAGCAGCCTTAGAAATAAGAGATGCTCCATTCATTGCCCGTTCTGCAAAAATGTGTATGTTCACAGTTGGATACTGCTTAAAAATTTGAATAGGCAAACAAATACTCATGGGAAAAAGAGAAAATTCCACTTACTGAGGTATATGGATTTTTAATTTACTACTTAGAAACATAGTCTAAAATCAGCAATTTAAAATAAAGCCAGTAATGTTACTACTATACTGCTTGGCTTGTTTCACAAAAAGCTTTTAAATTGGATCACAGTGAATGAACACAGGGAATTAACAAACATATTTTAAATTAATCTACACTAATATTTTATCCCTAGGAAAGTTATGTAGATTGATGGATTTCAAATCCAAGCTTAGGTAAAAGATTCCAAACATTTTAGGAAAACATCTCTTATTGGATTCAACCCAGGAATTGAATTTCGTAACACCTGCCCCTCAATAATCTTCTTAATTAATAATAAATAAGAATTTTAAAAATGTATGCTCTCTATATGCGTGAAGACTGTATCATCAATAAAAGCTTTCATTTTTAGTGTACGCTGAAGCCAACTCTGAGTCTTCTGTCTGTCAGTGTGCTTCCAAATATCATGTACAGATCTAACACTACAGCCAGAACTATACCCAGGTCAACACAAAGTACAAGAAGCTAGAGAAGGGCTGAAAACCAGTCAGTACTATGCAAGAAGTTGTACCCAACTACTTAAGCAGACCACCATAAGACCACCATATTTTCTCACGGTAATACTGGTAGTAGTCTGCTTTGCCAGTGCAGACCCAGAATCACAGAATCACAGAGTGATATGGTGTTGGAAGGGAACTCTGGGGATTATCCAGTCTAACCCCTCTGCCAAAGCAGATCCACCTAAAGCAGGTTGCACAGGAATATGTCCAGGTGGGTTTTGAATGTCTCCAGAGAGGAAGACTCACTCTGGGCAGCCTGTTTGCTCCTTTCAACTCTCATGCACTAGCTTTGTACTAAATGATAATGCACTGTAGTTGCAACTTAAATGCCAGCTACTCTGCCTTTCTTTGCTTCATTTTTATATAACACTTCTGTGTTCCTTTTTCTACCCTCTTTTCTTCCTCCCTTTTTCCCTTCCTTGAAGAAGAACGGTCACTACCATGTTGCTTTTTGGTTCCTTTCGGGCTTCTCTGTGTAGGTAGCCATGATGTGATTTTATATACAGAATGTTCCCAAAAACATGGCCAACAAAGAGCAAAGTAATCACAGCAGGCTCAGATCCAAACCCCTATGTCTTCCTTGCTGTTGTATTAATTGAACACAATACACTCCAGTTGCATTTTGGGTAGGTAATTGCATTGTATTTCTAATGAATGAAATGAAGAAAGAGGAGAATTTAGCAATTAGCAGTGAAATGAGTGTGACTTGCCCTTGAGAAGTGAAGGCAGTAACCTTTTACTAACCTTGTGAGACAGGATTAGGAAATAAAGTTCCGCTCTTACTGATGTTCCAAATTGTCATATTTTTATTACAGGGAATAGTAGAAAAGTTTTAAAATAGATGCAGTTGTGGTTTTTTTTAACTCAATTTTCAATAATGGTGTGGAAACTTAAACTGTTAAACTAAAAATACTTTAATCTGTATTTAGTTTTTGTCCTGTTGTAGCGGTGTATAATGAATCTTCCTCACACCTGTGCACTGGATGTGACCTAGTAAGTTGCATGTTGGGCTTCAAAACTGGGGAGAACTTAAGATAATCCAGGTCTATTATCATGAATAATGAACTTTATGGTGGAAATGGCAACTCTGCTAAAAATTGTGTGATTCTGCAAGGGACCACTCCAGTACTGCTTGACTTGTACCTGAAACTTACTGTATTGCTACCTGATAATTTGGAAACAGAGCAGCTCCACTGATTAATAGAAATGCTGCCCTGTCTCTCTTTTCTTCTGATCAAACCAGGTATATGTCAGTATGTTGCACAATGAACATTTTTCTGTTTTTTTCTTTTCTCACTGTTTCTTACAGTGCAGAGTTACACTACTACAAATGGCCTTTTAAATAAATAAGTGGCCTTTTCAATAAATAAATAATTTATGTAATCAACTCTGTACGTTGTTTGAAAATCTGATGCTATGATACACGCTTTAGCTACTCCATTAGTGGTGTTCGCACTTAACTTTTATTGGCACAGAAGACAAACCCAAGTGTCACAGTTTGCTACCATTTTTCTGTTAATTGTATGATGTCCATATATGCAATTCATTTTTCACAGTAAAGATCACTGTGCCACTACAGCTGATAAGACAGTTATATTTATTTGCAAAGCTGCCTCTTGGGACTTTCATCCATTCGACAGTAATAAATGCTAATAAAGCTAGTCCTATGGGTGGCTTTTTTTCATTTAAAAGGATAGAGTGTTTATACTTGGTATGATTTATTGATTTGACTTTCAGATGTACAGTTGAAAAATATTTTCTGATTGTTTAGCTTTAGAGCTGAAAAAGTTAGTGACAATGAATAATTTATTGAATTAAGTTAACATGTTTTTCAGGTTACTGAATATTTATATAAAAATCCTGATTCCCTTGAACGTGTTCAGTATTTGAATTTACCCGTGGATTAAGTGTGGGTTCCCACTGGTGTCTTTTTAAATACTCAGACCCAAGTTATGTTACTGATGACTGATAACATAATTTTGCTTTGGGTTCTTTAAGCATGCATTCAAATGTTTTTCATCCTTTTGGTTTGTACACAAAATGTTCAATTAGTCCTTTGAGGCTTCAGCACCCTATTTGCTGTTTTGACTTACATAGTTCCCCTGTTCATATGGATTAAGACCTTACTTCACAACAAACTGAGCTTCTTAGAATGTAGGATACTGCTCATTACAAACCATGATTCAGGCTGAGAATACCCAAGCTTGACATAGCTCTGGCACCTGAAAATAGTTACCCCTCCAGCCTGACAGGGACTGTGGGTCAAGGTCCCCAGATACCACAGCTCTCAGCCCAATGAATCAAAATAAACCACTGCCATTTTCAGCCTATCCTACTGGAAGGACATAGAAGGCAGAGGCTGAGGATGGACATGTACTAGTCCACCTACCCTCTTTAAAATGGTGACAAATGGGGATGGCAAAGGTCCAAGGTGTTTGACACAGCTTTCCAGGACTTGTTGGTTCCTAGTACTGCTTTCTCAGTAGTAGTGATCCTCAGTTCCAGCCTTGGAGCAGCTTCCCACCTTTTGCAGTCATGTTAGGAATGGTGTAACGATAATACTGTAAAATAAATGTGGGCCATCCCATTCTGGTTTCAACTGAAGACCAATCTTTGAGTGATTTCCATAGCAATAGGGATCTCACTGAAGTCAGGCAAAAATTCTTTACATTTGCAGTTCCATTGCAGTATTACATGGCCAAAAAAAATTATATATTATAGTCAGGCTTTGAAATAATATAAAAATCAGCCGTGGAATTGTAATCCCAAAGACTCTATAGATCTTTTAAATGATTAAATCAGAGGTTGGGCCTTTCTTTAGAATTTTGCATTCTTCATACACCTCACCTCCTCACCTTTGTGACAGCTACAGATTGGCCATCTCTCAGAAATGTGACTTGAGTAACATGGGTTGGCCCCTCTTCCCTGAAAAAGCTGAGTAAAACTGGAACCGTGACAAATGTTTGACTTACTAGAAGGACCATAAGAAATCTCGTTACCCACAATTTTCATGCTAAAAAATGTATAACAGGCTTTTCTTCTGAAAAGAAAGATTTAAATCAAGCTTGACGCTTCATGGAGATAATGCAGGCACTTCTACACTGTGGACATGCACAACATCCCATACATTCAGATAGGTTCAAAGGCACAGGTAAGGCTCCCTATCTTGAAGCTATCCTAACAATATTTTTTTTAAAATTCCAGTGTTTACTTGTATCGCAAATATTTTTAAAAGTTTTTACCAGGTATTCTAGAGAATGAAGCCTCATCAGTTATCACAGAAGAGGCCAAAGACAGGTTTCCACAGAAAACTTGCTCTTTTTCAAACTGACAAAACAGCAATATCATCTTTCCCAGCTGAATGAGTCCAAGTTTTGTATTAGATATGAGACACTAAAAAAATTGGCATCCAAGTCAGACTAAATTAGTAGTTTTAAAATCATTTCAGCATCTAAGAAGAAGGGAGAAAGGAGATAAGAGAGACAGCGAATGGCATGGGAGGAGCATGGGCTCACAAGTATCAAAGATTTCCACATTTGGAGAAACAGAAGTCCTCTAGAGAAGAAAGAGGAAAGACTTTACTTAAGGCCATGTCAGGACAGAAATACAGATCATCTGATAACCAGGTAAATAAACCATCTTCAAACTAATGGAAAGCTACTAGAAAGTTACAGTAGATTGGAGATGTTAATCATCCTTACTGACTTTATAAGTCAAATAGCAACCTCAAAGACCTCTGGCCAATTGCCAGAAGAAAAGAATCTCCATGTGTTTTTATTCTTTCTTTTCTCCAGCCATGCAAAAATGATAGAACTGAACAGGATACAACAGTTTGAGATAGGAGCTGCTTCTGCTCCTGGTATACTCAGCACACAGCCTTAACACAGCCTGAGCACACTCCTTCGACAAGCTGGGGATGGAAAAAATTGCTTTTTTTCTCAGTTTGGTTAGTCAGTGACATCTGTAGCCAGGAAAGGAAAAAAAAAATTCTGATCTGATCAAAACAAAATGAATAAAGAAGGAACACAAAGCTTACATGAGAATCTGTTCTTGAGAGTCTGTTCTTCTGACATTTTTAGTACATGTATAGAGATTCAGGATATTCAACACACTGTTGGATAAACAACCTAACACTTCAGTGCTTATCCAAGCCCTTTAGAGAATCTCAATTACTAACAAAATAAGAAGCTGAAAACTTTGGTGCTAAAAGCAATGCAGTGTTTTAAAAGCAGCATTTTGTGTTAGCAAAACAGGTAGCCAATGTTCTGGTTTCAACCTATTTCATGGTTCTTCTGGGGCATTTTACTTTTCCATTTTAAGATATATATTTAGAAGTTACTGAAATAGATCCCAAGACTCTAGCTTTAATGTAGCTTGACAAATGTATTGTCATGTAGAGTAATTGCATGGAGTTTAAGGGTATTAACTTTTGGAAGGAGAACATGAACTCTGCCAGATAATTTGGTCAGGTGTAGAAAGAGCTAACTGATTTGGATCATGGAGTTATTATAAAATAAATTGCATGTGATAGTGGTGATATTATTAGTAACCCCTATGGTACTGCCAATTAATAGTAACAGGAGTTAGCTGAAACCAGAACACTCCTCAAGTAAGCTGTACACAATTCCTGACAATATAATCTGAATGGAAGCAGATAATTTTTTTAGTGTATTTTGCCTTCTTGTATAGTGATGAGAGCCAGAGGTGGAACATGTTGTTGAGGTTCATCTTAATAAATGGAGAATTTAGTCAAGCATGGTCCCAAACCAGTAAGAAGAGAATTTTGTTGTTGCCTAAAGAACTGGGTGCAAATAGGACTTCCTCTGAGAGCTTCCTCACCAGCTCCCTAGTCTGGAGTTAGACCCGACTGGGTCTTATCATTGGAAGCTGTATAACTGAGAATACAGCACCTGTGATGAAACGATCACCAAGGTCACTGCACAGGAAACTAATCCCCACATTTAAATAACTGGGAAATAATGTTTTCACTTGTAATTTTTGTTTTGGAGTATTCTTCTTTGCCAAATTGGTGTTGCTTTAATTCTTAGTAATTAAGTGTTTTTACTAACAAAAATCTTGTTAGTTAAAACCCAGGCAGTTTGGTGAAATTCAGTATAACACAGCCAAGTGGAAAAAAAGCTCATGAGGTTTCTAGAGTGATAGATGTATTGTTCACTGCATAACAGATTCATTCAATTTTTTAATCAGGAACATAGAGCTTTTAGACTTATTTTAGGTTGAATCAAGACACTGCTAGAGAAAACTGACTTCTTGCATGAAGACGGTCCTACAAAGAGTAAAACCTGAACTCAAGGAAGATGTGGTGAATGGAGCTATTGAATATTTTCTACACATGTCCTTGAATACATGTAGATAGGAGGGAAAAAAAAGCAAACCAAAATTTATATCCACCAAGCATTTTCTGGGATATTGTTAGACGATCAGCACTGGTTCTATACTATATACCATATACTATATATCATGTACTATATACTATTGACTATATACTTAGCAAAGAACTGAAGAAAGATTTTCTTTAGCTAAGTTCTCAGCAATCAAGAGATTTCTAAGAAATGGTAAAAAAGAAGCAAAATATATATAAAGAAACAGATCTAATGCAGCAGTATATTACTCCTGGCACCAGGGTTAAGTGATAAAAATATACAGCGTTGTAAGCAACATGCTTCATTCTATCCTAAATTTTTTTTTAACTGCTCTGCCAGATTTTGTTATATTTTGTTGTATTGACATAAATTTAGAGTCATTTTCATCAGGGACAACACTTCAGGTTTACAGTGGAGCAACTGGGATCAAAATGTGAATCCTATTTTTATTGCAATTAGCTAAGGAAGAATGGAAATAGAAATGTGGAAGAACTAGAGAAATGTCTGAATAATCTTCTGCAACTTCCAGGTAAGTTAACATACTCCACCAGAAGCAGTCTCTCCCTGTGTCCAGCACAAGGCAGCAGAAGCTGCTGCAGAGAAGTTTAGCAGCTCTAGAATAAACATGTGTTTATTCCATGTAGTCTACAGTCCATGTAGTCTACTTTATACGTGTGTATATTCTAGTCTAGTCTAGTCTAGTCTATTCTATTGTAGTCTAGTCTGTTCTATTCTACTCTAGAGAACATGTTTCTAAGTCTCATTAAATATATGACTGAAGTCTGAGTTTCAATCCTAGTAAATGTTGATTTGCTTTCCTTGTTTCTTTTTTTGGGTGGGTTTTGAGGGTGCTGTTGGTTTTGATTCCCCCTCCTCCGCTTTTTGATACCACTTATTAGAATTCTTGTTCCTTAGACTAAGGAATGTCAGAAGTAAATGACATCTGCACATTTCCCCATAGAAAGTATCCCATGGGTCTTCTTATTCTGGATTGATTTCAATTATTTGCATTACGCATATATGGTTATGTGTCACTAATTAAGAGACTTTTGGGTGGAAACAATCTTGAGAAGCTGCAACTGAGGTAAAAAAAAATGTGCCATTGCCTTCTCATCTTCAGTCTTTCTTCATTTCTTTAGTTCCCAGATTTCTTTCAGTATGTACAAGACTCAGAGAATTCAGGGTATATATATTTATATATATACACATACACACAGATGTAAAAAGATATGAGGAATACCAGCTCTTCATGGAGCAAGGAAAAAGCTATGGGCTATGCCTCTGTGCAGACTATATGGTATCAAAAATGTTCATATTCACATCTCTCTGGGTCTGATTTCCACCATCATTTTAATGTGCAATGGTTTGCATGTCTCATTGTAAATAACACTCTTTACTGAATTTTCTTCCATGATGGTATTTTATACTCCAGTCTTACTTCTGAACAGATTTGTGAGTCTGAGTGAATCACCTGGAAATAAAGGTGTGTATACGCTGCAAATGGAACTGTCTTCCCTGCGATATACAGTGTAGATTTATAGCAGGTTTATTGGATGATGACAACTGAAATACCCTGATTTCAATGCTGCCTCCAACATCTTAAAATTTCTGTCAAACTACTTTTACAGGTAGTAACTTAAAGCTTTCATCCAACTACTGCTCCTCTGGCAACTTTTCTGCTGCTACATTTGCTTTTTGCCCAATGTGCATAGTAGAATAGTATGGGATTGATGGGGAATATGTTTTTATTGCAGAAATCTCAGTGTGGGATCATGAATATAAAGATTTCTGCCTATTCAACTAGTTCAGCTAGAGGGAAATCCAAAGCAAAATTATTTTCTATAAATGAAAAAATTTCTCTGCCTTCATCAGAGCAACCTACAGTTGTTCAGTAAATAGTGAGTTCTAAAGGACATATGCTAAGCAATTTTCAGATGAAAATTTTACAGGAAGCACAATATTTATGGTACTGGTGCAGAACACCAACACATCAAAGTAAGTATTGATTTCTACAGCTGAGGATATTGGATAGAGTCTCTATCAGCCTGTGTACTCTTCACGTCATCACCTTCAAAAGACTTAACTGTATGTAGAAAAAATGTCAGAGTAAAGGGTATTTATTGAGTCATTCCAAGTTAGGTTTTTGGAAAAATGAATTACTACTTGTGCCACTAATTCAAAATACCAATTAATTTTCGAACATGGTAGATAACAGACCAACTACGTACAGATTCATCCTGATTCTGAATATATTATCAGGGAAAGACAGTGAACCTACAGCCTGTAATCTTAAAGAGGGAGAAGGAATACCTTCCTGACCCTTGGCATTGATTTGCTTGCTCCCTGAAAAATAAATGTGATTATCTCCTTATTTTAGCTTTAGCTTTTGTTACTATCAATGTTAACAGTACACATAATCTGATTCAGTTTAAAGATCTAAACATCTTTATTCTTTGTGTTTCCTACTGTACTAAATTTGATTATAAGTCATATATTCTTCCCATTCCCTTTGCAGGGATGGAAAAAACCATAGAATCATAGAATGGTTTGGGTTGGAAGGGACCTTAAAGATTGAGTTCCAACCTCCCTGCCATGGACAGGGACACCTCCATGGACCAGGTTGCTCAAAGCCCCATCCAGCCTGGCCTTGAACATTCCTAGGGATGGGGCATCCACAGCTTCCTTGGGCAACCTTTTCCAGTGTCTTACCACCCCTCACATCAAAAAATGTCTTCATAATATGTAACCTAAATCTACTCTTTTTCAGTTTAAAAACACTACCCTTCATCCTATCGTTACACTCCCTCATCAAGAGTCCTTCCACATCTTTCCT
>JAOXJM010000019.1:68813928-68841661 GCA_026413425.1 Tringa solitaria
GACTTTTCATCTGGGAAAGACTTTCAAATAACAGCCATTTGTTTTTATCACTTTTATGTAGCATTTGGTAGATCTCACACTGTATCACAGATCTCACACAGATCTCAGAACACTAAGTTTTTTATTTGTTCATTTATTCTCTATAATTTTACAATGGAAGCTAAAAATTCCCTTATTGTTTGGTAGCTGGATTATCTCCTTGAGTTATGTTATCTTAATATTTGCATGATATTGAGCACAGATTCAGACAGCTGATGGGAAAAAAAAAAAGAACAAAATATTTTGGATGCTGAAATGGCTCACAGAATGTTTGACTCCACCTGAACAGAGAAAGGGTTCTCAGCTGGACTGCAATCAGTGTTAAAGTCTCAGTATTGCTACTTTCCCAATGTCACACCGAAAGCAATAATCTGCTTATTAGTATAATATCATTTAGTATAAATATCACAGTAGCACAGAAGAGGTAGTTGGGATCTACTGCACTAGGTGCAGTACAATGTAACAGACTGAGAAGTCCTGCTCTAAGAAGGCTGGGCAGCTTGAGATAGATTTAAAAAGCAAATTAAGCACACCAATAGGCTATGGCGAGGATCATGGGGTACAAAAGGAATAGGAAAAAGAAGACAGAGTGAAAAAAAAGTGTAATTAATATGGAGTTGGAAGTCTTCTTTAGTCAGTAACAGTAAACAGAAGTGCACTATGAGAGCAAGGGGTTTTGTAGAGAGATTCTGGAGAACAAGAAGGAGATTTTAGGATTGTGATCATGAGTTCTTCTTGCTGGAAAAGTACAGCAGTAGACTACCTGGCAGGAAATTTCTGTTCTTTAGCCAAGATTAATACATTTTCTATACATCTTTAAATGCCAGGCAATTGCTGTATTCTCATCTGAATCATAGAGAAGCATGAGTTGTGACCTAGATAGAGTAAGAATTCACTCCCGATTTCTATTAACCCCTAACTGAAGGGTGTAAATTGACTTTAATATTTTTGAAGTTTACATACTTTTCAATTCTGGGTGATTCTTTATTAGCTGTGAAATGCTGCTGTTAAACAGATCCATGGACTTCCAAGTCAAAGGACGCTATTATAAATAAAGAAATCCACAGGAGAACCTTAATATGTGTTTGCACACAACCTGCTTTTCCTGTGGCTCTAAATAAAGGGTTGCAAAGACGTATAAACTAATCTATTCTTTGTTTAATAGGAATTTCAGGCATGCAAGAGTTGCGCTATTTCACTGTTGTCCTGAGAAAAGTCCTTCTACTACTCCCACATTCACAGAGCCAACAGTTCCCTTTTCTTATGCATTTTTACTGTAGTGATTTTGGCCATAAAATCACACAGTAGTTAAGACCATTGTATATGCTGTGCAGTAAAATACATAACGAAAGAGGTTCCCTATGCTGCAAGTCTCATAAGAGCATTTCATGCGGGAAGATTTCCAGTCCACTTTGGTAATTCTGTCTGTTGCTTTTGAATTTCTGCTCTGGCTTGCAGAAGGGCTGGATGTAGGTGTGAGGAGTAAGTTTTCACATTCAACTATTTAGGAGCAGGGCTAGACATACAGTTATACTGAAAAAGACCATCCTGGCATCTCAATCAAGAGACACATGGGAAAAAGAACAAAAAATTTAATGGAAAAAGAAAAAGTAATGACTTGTTCAACTGGAACACAGATCCAATCAACATATGGAAATGTCCTTCTGAATTCCCCTGCTAAGTAGCTATTTATTATTCTATGAAATTTGTGGCGTGCTTTCTTTCTGCAGCTGTGCCACTGTGACAATTCTGTCCAGAGGTACAAGGAACGTGCATTCCCAGGAAATCAGTCTTAATATCAAAAAGAAATAAATAGCTACAATTCTAGACTGAAAAGTGAAGGCCACCATCCATTTCCTGGATTTGTTGTATGCAGGGGACAAAGGAGAAGAAGAAACAAACCTAGGACTTTGTATTTTATGGGGCACACTGTACAGATGACAACTGTCTTGTGAAATCTGGGATATATTATTCCCCACCTTTTGCTACTCGTCACCCCCAGCTGAAGAGCAGGAATAAAACTTCCTTGCCTCCCAGGCACCTCATGAAGGGAGACACACTGAGAGACCTGTGCCTGGAGGGATGCCCACAGGATAAAACTACACAGGTCCATGTGACAACACTTCCGGAAGAGCTTCAGCAAAGACCTCAGATGAGATGGAGTTAGCGAACTACCAGTCACACCCACATGTTGTTCCACACATACGAATCTGGAAAATAGCTGACAGGAGCATTGGTGTTGCCTATTCTGGAGGGAAGAGAGGACTTTGTTTTTGATTATGAGCTTTCAGTCTACTAGCTTTTACCAGAACCAAATCTATCATTGAAAAAGGAGTTGAGGGAAGGAGGAAAAAATAGAAAATTTAAAAAAGCAGCTTTTCTGAGGGAACTCTGAAGATGAGATAACATAGCTATTTATATGCATTTAAAAATAATTCTACTGACTGGAGCTCAGCAGTGTTAAAACATATATACGTTTATACTGGATTGACATTTTATGGTTACACAGTCAAAAAAAGTGTATTTTCACTGTGTTCTGGTTTAATGCATTAATAAATCATGTTCATTTTATGTAGAGTATTATATAGATTTCACATTTTTAAACAGAAAAGAGGTATGCAGAATGTGCTTGAAAATAAGGAAAATATATGTTTTTTTCCCTACTGACTGAAGCACTCTACTCTTAAGAGAGAACATTTTATAATCTAATATAACCTGGTGCACTACTCCACACTAAACAAAGATGGTGAGTCACAAGAAGAAGATTTTCAAACAAATCAAGCATCACTGCGCTATCATCTAACATGAATGCCTACTACAGCAGGATTTTAGCTTTGCGCAACAGCATCTATGACTCTTGTTCAGCAGTCCACAGTAAAACCTATTTCTACATCAGCCACATTTACAGATCATAGCAGTAGGAGAGTACTCAGTAGCCTGTCTTTGAGGGGAAAAACCATAAATTGGAACCTACGGTTCACTTTAATAAAAAAAAGCCCTCTAATAGAAAATGTGCATTTGTTTGCACCAAACTTTTTAGGGCCAAATATCTTACCTAGTGACAAAATCACTTCTAGATATGTGTGCAATGTATACTCTTGGATTTTTATTTGTTCAACGAAGACTCACTTGTTCCTTAGAGCAAACGTCACTGCTCATCAATAAAAGAAAGTCTTTCACTCTAGACAGGAATGACCACATAGAAGTTGATAATTCTAATGGTCCACTATTCAATGGGCAGGTCTTTGAGCAGATAATGCACTGAAAAGCATCCATAATGCAGCAGGCAGCTCTTTCTCATAATGACAGAAAATCAGTATATGTTCTCAGCCATTCAAGTACTTCAGTGTACTACAGCCACAGAATTAGGCGAGCTGCCCCCCTAACAGCCACTGCAACACCGCAAAGTAGTGATGACTTTGTGTCAGAAAATACATCCCTTTGTCTATGTAAAGTAGATAGGAATATAGGTGGAAAAAAAGAGGATGATGAAAGTAGGCAGCAGAGGCTGGAAATGTGCACGAATTCATTGCTTGAGAAACATGCTAGCCTTTCTACAAGGTGTTTAGTGCCATCACGTAGAACTCAACAGAAAATTATTATTCCTATAAGATGGCCTCACAAGCATGTAAAAATTTTAATGTTCTTTTAAGTGTGATACCTAGGGGTTTTTTCCTCTTTTTTATTAAATACAACCATATCACTTTACCTCTGCAGAGCTTTCAAATAAGGGCTATTTCTAGATCACAACTTCTTTATTTCCTCAGACATAGTTACTGATGTCTGCAAGGAAAGAAGAAAGCAGACACACCAGGACTCTGAAAAACACATCTGCCATACAGCCTAGCAGCTACAAACCCACATTTGGAGCTGCTATAAGTGACTTGTCTAAGCAGACACTGTCCTCATTTCAGTGCCCCCACCTTCCTGATTCAACTCAGATTTGTAGCGGAGACAGACACAGCAGACACACCTTTTCCTTTCTCATGGCACTCCCTCCTTCAGCAGCATCACACATAGATGCTCTTTTGTGCAACAGACACTTGGTTTGTTACTGCAGTGGTAACTAAAGCAACTGAGAAAGACTTTGAACTGTTTGCGCTTTATGTGGACAACTCTCATTGCCTTTGTATTGTGCAGCAATGACAAAATCCTGTGTGGTGATGGTTCCTTGTCTGCTCAAGCCAAAAGGAATATTTTCTGGAGTTCAGCAGGTATTGGATTTTGCCCATGATGCTCATAAACAATTGGCACAGTCTGGGAACTAGGAGGTGCTAGGGAAAAGATGTGTTTATGAGGAAAGAGAGATTTTCTACACAGATGCTACTGATGGGCAGAAGTGATCTAGGTTTAACACCTCATTTAAGTAGCAATTCTTTTCAGCAAAACATACTCAGACTGCAGGAAGGTTTTCTTCATTAATTCACTTCATAATCCATTTCTTCCTTAATGAAGGGGAGAAAGAACATTTATTTCAAAGAAGATCTATGTCATCAAATGAATATTATTTATTCTTGGCTTCTCTCTGATTGCAAAATTGCCATTAAAATGATTGAAATTATTTATAGCAAAGCCCACCAAATAAAGATCACCAACCTAAATAAACCACTCATAACAAAAGGCTTCTTTTTGCCTACAGCTACAAAGAGGTCAAACAATGAAGAAAGGCATAATTGAATACTTAGAAACCAAAAACAACTAATAGTCCTATTATTGTACAGTTCTGTTTTTTTGTATGTATCATTGACATTAAGAGTAAAACATATTGTAAGGATAAGGTTTTCATTAAAAATGGATATTACATGGTTCTTACAGACCACATTTCAGTACAGATCATTATTAACACATTTAAATACAAATGCTATCAGTACAAATTACATATAGCTAAATGTTTACTATGCTAATGTACTTTTGCTAAGCTAAACTACTTCTCATAGACTTGGAAGTATACCCATTTAGACGAACTAAACATAACATCCAACAATGTTCAAGCCTCCAAAAGAGAGCACATTACTTGGTCAGAACTAATTTACTGGTCAGTAAGCAAGTGGTTAAAACATAAATTGCTTCCAATTTAAATGTTTTCATGTTATTTGCACTTGAGAAATGCTCTCCTTTGTCATCACCAGGGAGCACTCTGCTGTTCTCATGCAAAAAAAAATCTGAAGCAGGAGAGAAAAAATACATCTATTATTAATTACACATAAATTATTCCTAATCTACACACAGTGCTTAATCCCTGCTTCACAGAAATGCAAATTGTGCTTCAGAAACAATATGTTAACAAGCCATTTGTCAGCAGCAGACAGGAGCCCAAGCTCAATATAAAATATAGAACAAATGCTTCAAGCTCATTGCAAAGAACATGCTGATTGAAGGTTTACCCTGAGCTGTACAGAAATGCAAGATAAAAAACTGTGCAAATAAAATAGTTCACTTTGTGAGCCTGTTCATGAGTTCAAGGGTAGGAAAAAAACCATCACAAATATACTTCTATCAAATTTCACACTTAGCAAATAGCTCCCCCTTATAAATAGCAAAAAAAATATCCCTCTCATTGATCTGCACCATTCCAGAAGGAATAAGGAAAACAGGTAGCTAAACCACTGAAGAAACTGCAAGGCCTGAGCACTATTCTGTTTGTTGTTTTTTTTCCCTGGTTTTTGCTAAAAGACATTAATGAAATCAAGAGCTTTTAAGTTTGTAACAGAAGAGTAAGTAATGCAAATGTTTAAGAGCTGTACCATAAAAAGTATTAAAGAAGAGTTCCTGAAGACATCCTCTTCTTCCAGCCAGAGAAGAAAACGTTTGCCTGTTGTGAATCTATGCCTAGTAAGACCCTTCTTCCCAATTGCAGAAGTACACTAGACCAACTGAACCATCTGATCCACTCAGGAAACTCCTATGGTCCTACATGAAACACAGGAAAAATATGAATGGTAGTGAAACATGTTCCTAAAAGCTTCACCTGAACATGTGGGGTTTTTTCCACATGGACCCAAATAATGCTATTTCTGTGAAACATTACCCAGCTTGGGAAAAGGTGAACACGTGGAGACTCTACCTTTCATGCAATGGGCTGTTCATTACAATTTGAGCAGAAACAGGATTTTCCGCCCTCCTATACACAGAGTTAACACAGCAAAAGTCAAGCAACAAGGAAAAAACATCTCCCTCCATTAATGATGCTGATGCCTCAATTAATGTTCTTCCTACTTTTGTGCTCCTTCTCTTTGCAGGTGGCTGTGTCACAGGAATATGCAGATATTTTCTTTTGCTATGATGAATTTAAACTGCCTAGTTAGGGAAGCTGCACCAAAAAAATGGGATAAAGCACTCTACAGAAGTAGGTGCCCTCTGTGAAATTCACCCAAAGCTGATCACAGTAGTCCTAGCTTTATTGAGTACGGAAAGTTGTGTTCCCAGATGCCAGAACAGAATGTCAGCTCAGGACAACCACCACCCAAAATTTCTTGGAGCGGTATAAGCGAACACCTGCACTCCCTGGCTATAGACAACAAGGCACAAATCCCCTGATAGTATACTATAACAAAAGGATTCCGCTTGTCACCATGGAGGAAACAAAATTAACTGCATTACATATTACACTGTGAGTGTATTATAGTATTTGAATTAAGCCATTCGGTATTTAACAGCAGGAGCATATTCCTAGCGTGAAGATACATGTGCTGCCATCCTCAAAGGCCATTTTCCCAGCAGTTCAGAAAAATAAAGCTACAATGCACTGTTAGTTAGGATGGCATACAGGGCACAGAGTTCCCAGAGGAATACAAGCAGTGGCAAAAAAACCCTCATTTTTCAAGTCCATTAATACTAAGAAGACCAAAGAGTTTGTCTGCTTGCTGAAGAGAGCTACCAACATGACGCTGAAAGCCAGAGTGTTTGGTATCTTTTTAACTCTCATCTTCAATAAACTATCTGTGGGCTGTGACAGGAAGGAGATACAAGCTCTCAGCCTGTAACAGTCTTTGAGTACTGAGGAAGAGTTCAACTACAGAGAACTGGCTGCTGACTCAGGAGTTAACGGCAGTTTCCTTTCCTTTCTCATGGAGACAGGAGCAGATTTGAGCATCACAGTTGTATTTTCTGTCCTTAAAATAACAGAAAGAGGGGTCAGGAAGTTACAGATGATCTACGTAATTTTCATTGACAGAAAACACTCAAAGGAATAATAAAGCATCTATAAAATACTGGGAAAAAAAGGGTAAGTAGCAGGAAACAAATTAAGTACATGTAGCATGAAACTAATTAATTTCTTCCCATGTCATGATAACATGCTTTGTGGATAGAAAGGTGTCTGAATATGTAATATATCTTAGCATTAGTACAGCTTTTGGCATTTATAAAATGCTTCCGAGCAAGCTACAGAAATGGCCTGTACAAAACTACTGTGAAGTAGTCTTTGTTTGAAAGCACATACAGTAGCTACCAGTGGTCCACCATGATGCTGCAAAGACTCATTAAACAGATTTCTGCTGCCACTAAACACCATGTTGCTTTTTCGGTATAAACACTGATCAAGAAAAACTGGGCATGAAATTTTTTAGTGCGGTGTGAACTCCCACATACTGGAAGACAAAGCCACATTTAGAAATTGGAGAAACACTTTGAAAAATACTAATTAATTCAATAAGGGAATCTGCAAAATTTGTGAAGACAGAGGTCCAATGTGGGGTCTGAGTCAAGAAAACTACTGAGTAGTTGGAGAAACGAATGAATCTTTGAAGTGGGAAAATATTTAACTCACTGGGATCTTTAGCCTATAGAAGACTGAAAGGACAAAAAGTGTTCTAAATAGTCAAAAAATATTTTAAGAATGTTCAGCAAGGAATAAGAGAATAACTTTTTCATTGTGGCTCTTGGTAATGAAATGGGCTTATGATGCAGCTTTTTAGACCAGAGACTGGGGAAAGCTTTCTAACAGTAAGGATAGCTAGCAGCTGGAACAGCTTGACTAAGGAGATGGATATACAATCTGCCTTGGGTTAATGAGCTCTCTGTCATTTAAAATCAGGACAGAACATGTACCCCTAAAATCTCCAAATACCTTTTAAATATCCACCTCCTAGCATAATAAATGCCTCAGCTTCTGATTTACTGCTGGAGATACTGTTATTATGCTGCAAAAGGGAAGCTCTCATCCAAGTATTGCTGCATCTGGCAGGGCAGTATACTCCTGTGTCCTCTGTACTATATATGCACAGCTGCCACAACACCATTCAGCAAAAGCCTGCTACCGAGCATATGATATTCATCACATGTACTGTCCTCCCTCCATGAAATGCATTCTTAGATCATATTCTAATTTACGATATTTTCCCTTGGCTTCTGAGAACTGTCTGATACAGAAATATACAATGTCACAGCAATGACAATTGCTGCTCCACTACTATTCCCACTGAAAGTCAATTGAATTTCAATTTCTTTTAGTGGGGAAAGCCAGGAGGAGCCAATTATCGTTGCTTTAACACTGTGCAGTATTACCTCGGGCGTCACTTAGGTTCCAAACAAAAACATTTCAGATCCTGCTTGCAACCTTGCTCCCGATATGTCGCTCTGACTCCCAGTAGCAGTACTGTATCGAGGGAGGGCTGCAGTAAATACACTTAGCCATGTTGGTAATATTAGTGAATAAATAGTATATTATATATTCTAAATATTATAAATAAAAAGAAACACATTCAAAAATTAATGCTGTTTGCTCATTGTTTTACAAACCCTGTTCCAAGGCATTGTACTGAGTTCTCCCTGTCACAACTCATTAATGGATGAACTCAGTGTGATTCTTTACATTTTGGACCTAATTCCCCAACAGGGAAGAGATTTTGTCTCTTCTCTATGCCAGGTTGGAAGATTGTCAGTACACGGTGAATGCTGCACGCACAACAGCTACTCCCTTAAGTTTATGGGGTCACGTCCTTCACTTGCATTTGCTAAAACCACAGAATTACTCAGAAGTATTTCCAATTGGCTACTGATTGGCTCAGCTTCCCGCAATATCAAGGGTGTAGCTCTGAAAATCCACAGCAGATGCACTCCCTCAGTTTCAGTTCATCAGGATGTGTAAACAGTTGGGCTCTGTCAGCAGAGCCGATGCCATTCTCAGAGTCAGCTGAAGATGGAGGAGCTGCGGTCTGGAAGTAAACTCACAGGCAAATTAAAAGCACAGTGGCTGAAACAGAAAACTCATTTTAGATCATTATGATTTAGAGCCATCTTTGAAATGAGGCAAACAATACAAGTCACAGCTTTCTAAATTAAGTTGTAATGGCAACACAATGGGTTTCAAGCCAAGTTCTCAATTCTACAGCTCACATTGTGAAAATTATGAAGCAGGAAGCAAAGCAAAGCAAGGCATTGTGTTATTTTCTTAGCAACTGCTCTAATTGCAGCAATATCTATCCATCTATCTACCTACCTACTTACTTATTTACCTATCTATTTTTTTCTGCTTCTCTTGTACAGTTGTATGATTTCCAAAATTTGTTACTACGAGGTAACAGCAGTAGCTTTTCCGTTTTCCTCAAACATGTCTGGTCTGGGCTTGAGGCAGCACTGATGTTCAAAAAAATACTGGCTAAAGATCTCAACATACATAGACTACAGATTTCCAACTTGTGAAGCACTGAGTTTTATTCTAAAAATCAATGTCTGATCATATATATGGTGCCAACACTCTTTCAAATTGCAATTTTTACCATTCCTCAGAATTAAGCTGCAGCAGGAGATTTTGAAGTAGAAATGAAAGCAGTAAGTTGTGCCATTCCCATTAATTTTCTTAAGAGGTTAACACATGAACAAAGGACTGCAAAAAGTAGCAGAAATTTCTTAGAGGGCAGTTTTTCAAGGAAAAATTAACTGACATTGCACTATTTTTTAACACCATAATTCACGTCTTGGCTAAATGAAAGGATTATCTGTCAAGAGGCTATCTAAAAATGTCAGCCAATCACAACTTTCCAGTTCTTCAACTGCAAAATTAGAATAAATTAATTTCCCTCCCCCTTTTGTTTATTGTGTCTGTTGACTCAGCAACTTCAGCTTCACACCAAGCAGTGGCTATCTCTCTCAGTGATTTTGTTAAAAATCAGGCTCATGTAAAAATTCAGGTTAATATAAAAAGTCAGAAACACCCTATGATATAAACTGCAGAGGTTTATAGGTTTTGAACAAGTTTCTTTGGACACTTAGGAAGAAAACACCATATTTCAAAGTGTATATATGGTGCTGGGAAGAAAATAGATTTGATCACTCTGCAGTGTGAAGAAGGAGTAATTATGTATTATACAAGGGAAAGCAATAGGCATCACCCCTGTACACAAGCAAGCATGAAGGAACAAACCATGTAATCAGCCTGTGAGCCATTTTTGTGAATCCAAATGGTGTCTCACAGAACACATGGTCAGTGTCGTTCCATGGCCTGTGCTGTGAGTGCAATTCTACCCTGAGGATTTTCCTGGTGCAAACACCAAGGTGTTTTCAGCCCCTGAGGGCTTGCCCGGATTTCAGCCTTCAGTAAACCTGCACTGGTAAATTTTACCCCTGCCACCATGCTGAGTTACGCACCATCAATGCAAACAGTTGCATAGCTTTCCAAAACTGGGGAACTGCACAGGACAACTGCACAGGGGACTCTCTACAGCTGGACAAACTCAAGATGAATAGTCCATTCACAAAAAAATACTAAGGGGATTTTCTACATAAAAATATCTGAGTTCTTCAATGCATGTCTCTCTCAAAGGTCCAACAGTCAGACAGCTGTAATAGCATGACCAAGGAGAAAAGCACAATCTCTGAAGTTAGAAAAACATAACTCAACCCATCTGTATGTTCTCTGAAATCAGAGCTAGAAATGACAAACTGCACTCTGCATCTATCCAGCCTTTCAGGAGTGAATTGTCCAAATAAGGGGTGAGTTAAAAGCTTTAAAAAGGAATAATATCAAGATATACATGACAAAGCACAGGAAAGTGGGAACGGATAGTGCATATCAATGACAGCAGGAACTGAGAACACATACTCTGATATTTCTGAGACTGTTTTCTGTTTCCAGGGGATGATGATGTGAAAAGGAGACAGGTGTTTACAGCAGGGTAGAAACAGGCTGTAGGCAACCCACAGTGGACAAAATACTAATGATCCTGCATTTCTTTGCACTCTTTCAGCAGACCCTGAAAATTACAGTTCATATCTGTGGGACGAATCAGGGGTCTTAATTTACCCAAATCTTTCTCTTTTCACACTTTAGATGCCAGGGAGCAAGAAGGTTGAGGGAGAGAAGCAGGGGAGAAATATTCTCCCTATTTTCAGCTGTAAAATTCAACAGTCTTCAAACCTGTATATCCAGCATTTTTTATTAACATGATGAATGATCCAGCAGTGATCCCAAATATCTTACTAAGAATATGTTTATATGAGAGAGCACAGGAGGCTTCTTTAGCATAATGACTCCACTGAGAAAGAGAAGCTGATACCTATCACCTCACTGAGTGTGTTGCCAGTAAGCCTGAAAAATAAAGAAGAAACACAGTTTCCA
Source organism: Tringa solitaria (assembly GCA_026413425.1). Taxonomy (NCBI): domain Eukaryota; kingdom Metazoa; phylum Chordata; class Aves; order Charadriiformes; family Scolopacidae; genus Tringa; species Tringa solitaria. The sequence continues at coordinate 68,825,525 of JAOXJM010000019.1, forward strand.
TGGGGCCTTGTAATGTTCTTTTCTGGCCCCTTCTTGCAGGCACTCAGAACTCATGAACAATTTAAACAGCTCAGGAAGGCATGGCAGTTCCAGTATGTGGGCTGTCAAGTTAATTTATGAGTGTGTATAATTGGGTGGTTGCTTTTCCTCTGGAAAGATGAAACAGCTGAGCCAAGAAAGATTGGTATCTACCATTTCCAATATACAGAGATAGATATTTTTAGGGTATGAAAAGAGAGAGAAACAGAGAAACATCTGTGCAGCCACTAAGAAGTCTGCAAGGTATAAAACTGTATCACTGAGTATACTTTCTAGATGCAGGGTTCTAATCATCACTAACTTACGGGCTGAATGGTAACTGCAGAGAGGTTCAGAGCAGCACCGTACCCCAGGGAGTTCCCAGCAGAATTCTGCCTACAGACAAAACAAGCAGGCAGAGTGCTTCTGAGGAACTGAGGGAATAAAGGCTTTCTTTATTCTAGCCTCAGTACTGGCTCTCAAATGGAAGTGGATGTGGGATAAAGCCGTGCCCTAACTAGCTATGCTCCTTTTGTGCAGGGGATATCGGCCACGTGAGAAATCCCAAGGGCCTGCAGGGAGCATCCCGACTGAGATCCTAGCTGCTGCTCTCAGAGAAGCACACATAAAGGGAGCGGTCCTGTTTTGAACTCCACACCCTCTAATTAGGCATGCTGGAGGTGTCAGAATCTGTCCTTTATTAACTGCCAACCTATGAGGTCAAATATAATGTATTAATTAATTCCCAATTAATTACACAAGTTGCCAAGGGCAATGTTTCCAAGGCAAATGTGTGTAACTATTACTATGTTTAGTGAAACACAGCTGCCTGTGTACAAGTGTTATGTGCACAGCATCCTTTAACCTGATAAACAAAGGCTTCATCTAAACCGTGGAAGCTGGAGCACTTTGCAATTCCCAGCTCTGAGGCTAGACGTGAAGACCACATGCTAGAATGAGTCCCACATTTGCTGTATTCCTGGTTTTCGTCACAGTTTCTTCTGGAAGGAAATCCAGGAGGGTGAGGAGGGAGGGAGCTGTGGTGTATGCCATCACACCCTCCACTCCAGGTGACTTGGGGAAAAAGAATGCACCACATAGCAAGCACTTAGACACAGGCAAAAAAAAGGTTAGATTTACTTTGGTACATTGACAGCAAAGAGAAAATGAGACTTCAAATCCTTCCAGTGACAAATATACAGCCCTTGGATTTCAAAACAAAGTATTCTGAAAAACTCTCCTGGAAGATTTTGTCTGCAGCTTTACCGTGTGTTTGCATAATATCTAGGCTTAAAAAAATACGTATGCATACTCCATTGGAGTATGGAGTACTCCATACAATGGACTACTCCATACGTACTCCATTGGTTATCACCATTCTCATGATTCAGTATTATCTTCTGCCTCAGTTTTCCCTTGGTCATTCAATGCCTGATTTTAAAACTTCTTCCAGCTACCTGAGCAGGAAACCTCTCACCCTGAAGTAGCCCAAGATCCCACGTATTATAACTTCAGCCTCACTGGCACAACCTTGAGTGGTAGTTACAGAGAAGAATACAAAGCATACAATGCATACCTAGCAATATAATTGGAATTGCTCATGAAGATACTGACATAGAATATTGAAAATGGAAGAACTGGACAAAGGTAGGGTGGGGGTTTTCTTAGCACAAAGATAAAGGCACACTTTTTGTTCACAATAGACAGGACTGATCTTGTCCTCACTCAAGTCTCTGTAGCTAGAAGTAACCCCTATCATCTCAGTAGATCAGTATGGGTGTGTATGAAGGAGATCTCATGTGAACTTGAGATCTTCTAAACAGCCCAGGTTCAGACATCAAGTCTCTTTAACACTGGCTGAAAAGATGGAGCTTTGGAAATATGTTGTTGTCTTATTCACCTGACAGCAATTCATCTGAAGTTGTAAGATGTATGTAAGACTCACAAAAATAGGTGAATTTAATTAATACATTTAAAGTGGAGGCTACTGAGACATCCAAACAGTACTGCCTTTCTGTGTGCCTGTGGCTCACTCTTCTTTTGACTGCTAGTGCAAATGGTATGTCATTCACAGCAAGAATGGAAACATGTAAGAGTTTTATTTCTGCATAAAAAAATTCAGTCATCCAGTCAGGTAACTGATCTGTGCAATTCAAACGCTTGCACAAGGGTGAATTACATACAAAGTGAGCACCCTGTACTCCACAAAACACATAAACAAGTGAACAAAATACCTCTGCTAATTTCACTCATTTTACTGTATGTAAATCTGCTACTGGACTTTGACCATTAGGAAACTTTGCCTGCTGGGCTACAAGATTATACACAGCTCATATGCTAGCAAAATAACTAGGCTTGACAGTTCAATGCTCTGCAGCAGCTAATAATTCCTGGTAGTCATGGGCCAACTACTGAAATTCCCCTTCACTCAAACATTTACTGATATATTTAATGCTGCAAATAATTTCTCATACAAAAGACTATCTGCTCTCGTCTCTCTGCACCTTTGAAAGCTTCTTGCCCAAGGAATTACCTTTTCTCTTCAGCCATTCTAAATTTGATCCTCAGCTTCTGTAGAGTATCACAGTGCAACTGACTTTGATAAGACTTCAACAGGTCACGCTTGTTAATATAGCTTTTACCTACTGTAATATCCCATTATAATGTGCAAAACACTACACTTGTTGAAGTTAGTTGTTTTAAAAATCTTAAAAAAAAAAAAAGACACAGAATTATTTATGCAAAAATTCCAGTAGACTCCTCTGGGATTTGCTAATGAGAAAGCAAAGACTTAGACCCATGATTCCTAAATAGATTTTGTAGTGGGAGTGACCACGGCTTCAATTTTTTTTTTATTTGAACAGCAATACCCGTCACTAATAAAAATTATGCTACACCTTGCCAGCTTTTAGGTGCAGGTTTTAAAGCTTAAATGTCCACCTTTCTATATCCATAATTTATTGGAGAACTGAAGATCACATACAGATCTCACAGTCCACTGTGTAATTTACTTCAGCTCCTTTCTTCACATAATAAATAAATTAGATAATATTGGAGCCTTTAAATTAACAAAGGTTAAATAACGTTTTATGAGTTCCCTTGGTGATTTTTCTGGCCAGCATCATATTTTCCATAATACATTATTACAGCTATAGCAGTCTGCAATATTGTAGCTGTATTGCAGCAATATTAATATGGTAGAGCTGTTGCCTCGAGATGCCTGTTAAACAGGTTTCAAGACCCCAAGAGCCTCAAAAGAGTCAATAAATTGTACATTATCCAGGACTGCTCAATGAGGTATAGCAGGGGCCACATGACTTAAAGCTGGAAGCTGTCCATTCCCTTTCTAGGGACTCAGCCATGCTGGAGAAATCAGAAGCAAGCCATTGCCTTACCAAGGTGTTTGAGGGTGGTCTTTTCTGGTCATTAAAAAGCCCTAATATGTGTTAATTCACTGTCTCAATTCACTAAGTCTTAATTTTATTTTCCTGTTACAGCAAACAACAGATATTCTTAAGGTATAAACTTACCAAAGATACGGTTCAAATATTTTATTTGTGCATCATCCCTAAAATATCTTAGAAGGACACAACATAATGCTGTGAGTAGTTTTGAGTATAAATTAGAAATTCTAAAAAGAATCTGAGCCCCATTCTTTGTTCCTGAGATAAAAACAACTAGGGCATTTTCTGCTTCTAAAGAGTAAAACCCACTTTTAATCATCAGGCCGGCACAAACTTTACAGAACACCATCAGGGTACCAATTGCACATTATTCTGACAAGTTATTAACTGACCTCAGCACAGAAACAAGATTTCTCTGAAGCAAAAATCAGCCTAAACATTTCTGATACTAAAAAGCTGGACATACGTTAATTCAGGAAGCATGGATGGAAAAGGAGTGACTGCCCAGTGTGAAAAGTCATCACTGAAACACTGCCAAAGCAGCGCCCTAGTCTCCAGATTTCTAGAGTGACTCCCAAGAGTAAAACAAAAAATCTTTGCAATTGCCTTTATTTTTTACAGAAACTTTCATTTATTTGAGTGACAGATGAAATAGGTTGTGAAGGGTAATGGGTAAAATGTTCAAAAACAAAGTAAATCATAAACTGCCAGAGTACAGATGGACTGAGGACCACTCTAGTCAATCAGTAAGTAAACAAAATGTTCAGAATAATATCAGGGAGGCGTGCTTGCTGCCTGAAGAACTTTTCTTTTTTCCTTTTTCATGCTCCACTTTGATTTTAATTGATGCCTTTCACTCCCCTCTCCAATGCACTTTCTGCCTTCTTCCACCACATGTCAGCCCCAAAGATGCAGAGGAATACCTCCACTTTATCAAGTTTCTTGAATTTCAAGGTCTGAATAAACCAAAAGTTAGGAGACCATGTATGTCTAAATTTTCTCTAAATTTACTGTCCAGAGTACATTGATTTACTATGGTGACTTCATCCACATCTGTGAAATCTGGTAATATGATGTTTTAAGCATGATTCATACTCAATATGCTTCTCATGGCCATTTATAATCAAGTGATATAAACAAAGCTTCAATTACTCTGTTAGATCTGACTAGTTAATATTTGAACATGTAAGGTTTCATGTTGCAGAGCTGCCCACTACAAACCATTTTGATCAGATATATTTTCTTGTTTTGAACATTGATTTCTTTTTCTCCAGATCCTCCACTGATCAAATGCTGTGTACAAACAATCACAGAAAATTATATGTAGGGATATCTATCAGCAGTATGTGTACTAGTACCTATCATCTATGGGATGGCTCAAACACAAAGATGTCTCTGAATCTAAATGATAATATTTCCCCTTCCTGCGTTGACAAGAATATTATCAATCTTTCCTCAGGCAAGAACTTGGCATATCAAGGTTCTTTAATCCACTCTAAACAATGCATGAATTAGGATGTCATTTATTGCTAAATCAGTCTTGTGAAGTTTAGTCTGCATTTGAAAACATCTCCTCTTTTCTTTCAGGCAAAGATATGTTAAATTGCTAGTAAGCAACTGAAGGCCTGAACTCGTGTAGGCCATCGCAAATTGCCTGTGCCACCACTTACCCCCTCTGTTACAGGAAAAGTAATTAATTTTACTTCCTTTCTGCTCTTACATGTCCAATTTCTATTATGCTGTGCAAGAGTTAATTAGTACCAAAGAAAAGAGATTAAATTCATGTGGCATTTCTCTTCCATTGGTCTTCTAGTATGCCTTATTTGTAAATATAGGTCTGGATTTCTTTATATCCTCTCAATCCTATCACTTTAAGGAGTTACCTTTATTAGCCATACTAACAACTAATTGGAAGTAGCAGGAAAGCCATTTTTCTGCTATCTATAGGCAAAACCACAACATCCTCATCAGCATGTTGCCCTCATAGGCAACAGATTTTGGCTAGCTAAGTGTCACTGAGGTAATGTGCTGCTGCAGTTAAATATGATTCCCAAAATACATTCAGAGAATACTGACAGGAAACATTGAACATAAAAAATGTACTATGAATTCAGAGTGACTATTTATGCCTAGCTGGGAAGCCCTATATAATATACTCAGATTTGCTGAGGAAGCTGACGGCCAAACCACACCTTCTATTTGGACAAAATATATGCTAAAATTTAAACTTATCTCAGTATGTAATGCAGATACTAACTTGTGTTGGCAGAAATGGGAAAGCTTATCTTTGACAGAATTATGAACAGCAAGTTGTCCTGGGTGTCTTCTGGAAAGCGGAAGAATTTAGTTGAAAGTCTTTTGGTTTTGGTGATCACACATTACCATTTTCAACATAGTGCTGAATATTTCCTTCATGGAAACTAGTGGACTTATTCAGGGACCTGTATATTTTTTTAGCCTCTCCTGAACTAAATGCAAAAGGATTCAAAGGCTGAAGGCCAAGGACCCATCTGTTGTAAACCAGGCTAGTTCCAGTGAGAGAGGGAATGCAATTTACACTAACTATGGATTTGCATCTGTGAGGGCTTCAGGGTAGATCCAAAACAAGTGGAATTTGCTTGAGCATGGACTATACTAGAAAGCTGTAGACCTGCAGGACAAAGAGTCACTTTTACCTTCATGTCTCTAGACAAGATGAAATGTGACTCACCCTAATAGAATTAGGAGTCTGCACAAACCTTGACCATTTTAGGATTTTTACTTTGGATCTACCCACTTGCAACTTTCTTCCCTGAAAGTAAGAGTCCATATATATTGTTAGAAAATTAAAATGCAATGGAGTTGATGCCAAGGTTCTTCACTGAAACACAATAACTTCAGTGGGATGCGATTTTGCTCCCTTGCAAAATGTCTGTGAGAGGGAACAAGACAAATGCAATCTCTTTATGACACAAATTGTTTGCATTTAGCAGCAACTTCCCAGAAAACAGTCACTCAAAAGCTTTTGCTTTTGGAGTCCCACTGTTTGTAGTGAAGCACTTCTGATGAACAGCAGCAGATAATGTAGTAAACTGTGTTTGTAGACATAATTAATATAAAAAATTTGCTCCAGGGATCAATAGCAACTACAAGAGCTTAAAATGAGATAGTTGGGGTTGGTTTTGTATTTTTTTTTACATTGCTTTGTGACACAAAATAGAGTGAATATTAGGAGAATCCAGGAAAATGCAGGTGATGGGTGTATTCGTTCATTCCTGACAAGTCTCTTGGATTTGTTTAGCTGTTTGCATTTTTGTATTTAATAAAAATAAATAGCACCTAATTCACTTTAGATTCCTTGGTTTCGCACAGAAACCTGACTATACTTAACTGAACAGGACGCATTATGGCCCACGTTTGTTCACTACCCCAACATCCTTCTCTGCTAAACTTCTTTCCAGCTAGACACCCAGCATATATTGGTGCCGGGATTGTTCTTCCTCAGGTGTAGGACTTTGCACTTCCCCTTGTTGGACTTCAAGAGCTTCCCATCAGACCATTTCTTGACCCTGTCGAGGTCCCTCTGTGTGGCAGCACAACTCTCTGGTATATCAACCACTCCTTCTAGTTCTGTGCCATCTGCAAACTTGCTGAAGCAGCCCTTTGCCTCGTCATACAGATCACCAATTTGGATGCTGAATGGTACTGGAGACAGTACTGATCCCTGGTGTACACCACCACTACTCATCAACTAGAGTTTGTACCACTGACTGCAACTCTCTTGTGTTTGGCTGTTCAGTCAGTTTTCAACTCACCTCACTGTCAGCTTATCTATCCCATAATTCATCAGCTTCTCTATGGGGATCTCATGGAAGACAGTCTCAAAGGCCTTTCTGAACTCCAGGGAGACAACATCCACTACTCTCGCCCTATCTACCAGGCCAGTCATTTCATCATAGAAGATTATAGGTTTGGTGAAGGACGACTTCCCCTTCATGAATCCATGCTGAATATTCACAACTACCTTCTTGTCCATCATGTGCCTGAAAAATGTTTCCAGATTATTTATGCCATCACCTTCCCAGGGATCAAGGTGAGGCAGACCAACCTGTAGTTCCCTGCGCCCTTCTTGCCTTTTTCAAGACAGGAGTGACATTTGCTTTCCTCCAGTCCTCAGGCAGCTCTCCCAACTGCCATGATCATTTAAATGTAATTGATAGTTTAAGCCATATGTTAGTGACAGTCATCAGAAGCATTTTGATAATGTCAATGTCATTCTGATTTCCTCAGAAAGCACAGGGGCAACACAGTTGCAGTGTTTCATACACTATCTTAAAAAACTATGCTCCTGATTGTGAAATCTTGGTTGTGAAAGCAAACAATAAAGAAGCAGGTCCCTGGCCTCGTGTCATGTGTTCTGAACTCCTCTGTGTACTCCCTTGACATCATCCACATTAGAGTTTCTTCACTACCTTGCTCTACAGGGAAAAAGGTCTGAATCACTGGAGGGGATGCCAAATGGATGGAAGAACTGCTAAGAACCACCCTCCACCTTGGAAACAGTCCATTAACCTCCTGGGCATTACATCTTAGCGGCAGCCCTGGGACTGTGCTGAACTGTGTGCAGGTACTGAGGGAACAATGAATCAAGAACACAGCAACATGTAGGAAAGTCTCTCAGCACTCTTTTCAATGCTCGGTTCTCCATAACACCTTCCACCCACTACTATGCTGCCCACTACACCCACTTGGTAGTTCAGCCTCTCTGGAATCCTACACACTGCATTAATCACAGACAAATAGTCTGCAGGAGCTTGCCACTTGAATATGGTGGCCTTCTTAGCAACCCAGAAAGCTAAAATGCAGCCTTTGAATCACACAGTGGCACCTCTGAACATACCACAGCCAAGGGAAAGTCTAAACATCCCAAGTTAAATAGCTTGGGATCCAAGTCACACAAATCTAGATTTTTTTTTTCTATCCCTACACATGCACCACCAGTATATTTTGATGGAAATAGTTACTGCATCTCACCCAAATAATGTGTTGGAGACTTTGAAATACTAGGTTTAATCCTTCATCTACACTTCCCACAGAAACAAGGATTTGGTTCAAATACATTTAATTCCAAATATAATTTAATTAAAAGTTCATTTCTTTCTGTACTTTGCCAATGCATCACAATGGACATATCATTTTGCACCCCTCTGAGCTTACCAGTAGTTTCAATTTCTCTTTAACTTTTATTGACCCTATTGCCCTTAACATAACTTCTGCTAGGTTACTGTGCTGCTAGATCTATTGAAAAGCCTGAAATATATTACCTGCCAATTATTAGCATTTTCTCTAATAACGTTAGCACTAATTAGTCCTAAAATCAGCACTGAGTTACTGTAAATGATAAAGTCAGCATTAACATTGATTACCTTGCTAATTAGTCATGGCAAAAAGTAAGCCATCTGAGCAACAAATGACATTACTAGTCATTACAAAGGGCAATCACAATTAGACATAACCTGTTTCAGTTTTGCTTCAGTAAAGACTAACAAACCATATGGAATTCAGTAACTGATTAATTATTAATATATTTCATGTTTTCAACCAAACCTCTAGCTAATGCACATTCTTTCCCCAGACACTCTTCCTAAAATACCCTCTTATCCAAACCAACTCTAATACATCAAGGATTGTGTATCCTTTTCTACAAAGGCAAGAACATCAAATAAAATACAGAGACAGACAGGAGCAGGAGATGCCCTAACAAGACTCAGTTCTGAGAGTCTAAGCTTTGGCCCATATGGGGACATGTACTTTAAAATCCAGAAGTACTGAAGGTATTAAACTAAAAGTTCATTTTCATATCTGAGGCTGACAGTAATTCTACTCACTACTGCACAGTACTTAATGCTAGTTAATCACAGAATAATACAATTATTTAGGTTGGAAAAGACCCCTAAGATCATTGAGTCATACCATTAACCTAACACTAAGTCCACCACTAAACCATGTCCCTAAGCACCACATATATATGTCTTTTAAATACCTTCAGGGACTGTGACACACCCACTTCCCTGGGCAGCCTGTTCCAATGTTTGATGACCCTTTCAGTAATGAAATTTTTCCTAATACCTAATCTAAGCCTCCTCTGGCACAACTTGAGGCCATTTCCTCTTGTCCTATCACCTGTTACTTGGGAAAACAGACCAACCCCCCCATCTCTACAGCCGCCTTTCAGGTATCTGTAGAGAGCAATAAGGTCTCCCCTCAGCCACTTTTTCTCCAGACTAAAATACACAGTTCCCTCATCCACTCCTCATAGGGCTTGCTCTTTAGACCCCTCACCAGTTGTGTTGCCCTTCTCTGGACACCCAATGCCTGTCTTGTAAGTGCCCAAAACCAAACACGCTATTGAAGGTGTGGTCTGACCAGTGCCACATACAAAGGGACCATCACATCCCTAGTCCTGCTGCCCACATTATTTCTGATACAAGCCAGGATGCTGTTGGCCTCCTTGGCGACGTGGGCACACTGATGGTTCGTACTCAGCTGGCTTTCTACACCACCCCCAGGTTGTTTTCTGCCAGGCAGCTCTCCAGCCACTCTTCCCCAAGCCTGTAGTGCTGCCTGGCATTGTTGTGACCCAAGGGCAGAACTCGGCACTTGGCCTGGTTGAACCTCATACCATTGGCCTCAGGCCATCAATCCAGCCTATCCAGATCCCTCTGTAAAGCCTTCCTACCCTCCAGCAGACCAACACTCCTGCCCAACTTGGTGTCATCTGCAAACTTACTGAGGGTGCACTCAATCCCCTCATCCAGATCACTGATAAAGATATTAAAAAGAACTGGCTTTGGTACTCTGGGGGAGTTCCCTGGGGAACACCACTTGAGACCAGCCACCAACTGGATTTAACTCCATTTACCACAACTCTTTGGGCCTAGCTGTCCAGCCAGCTTTTAACCCAGCAAAGAGTATGCACCCATCCAGGGCATAAGCAGCCAGATTCTCTAGGAGAATGCTGTGGGAAACGGTGTCAAAGGATTTACTGAAGTCCACACAAACAACATCCATAGCCTTTCCCTCATCTACTAGGCAGGTCATCTTGTCATAGAGAGAGATCAGATTAATCAAGCAGGACCTATCTTTCATAAACCCATGCTTGGTTAGGCCTCGTCACCCGGTTGTCCTGCACGTACAGCGTAATGGCACTCAAAATGATCTGCTCCATAATCTTTCTCAGTATCAGGCTGAAAGGCCTGTAATTCCCCAGATCATCCTTGCAGCCCATCTTGTAGGCGGGCATCACATTTGATAACTTCCAGTCAACTGGGACCTCCCCAGTTAGCCAACACTGCTGATAAATGATAGAAAGTGGCTTGGTGAGCACATCCACCAGCTCCTGCAGTACCCTTGGGTGGATCCCACCCAGCCCCATAGACTTGTGTGCATCTCAGTGGTGTAACAGGTCACTAACTAGTTCCTCTTGGATTATGGGGGCTTCACTCTGCTCCCTACCCTCGTCTTCTAGTTCAGGGGGCTGGGTACCCTGAGAACAATTGGTCCTTCTATTAAAGGCTGAGGCAAAGGCAGCATTAAGTACCTCAGCCTTTTGCTCAGCCTTTGTCACTAAGTTTACCATCCTGATATCCAACAGAATAGAGATTCTCCTTAGCCCTCCTTTTGTTGTTAATATATTTATAGAAACATTTTTATCGTCTTTTGCAGCAGTGGCCAAATTAAGTTCTAGCTGGGCTTTGGCCTGCTAATTTTCTCTCTGCATAGTGTCATGACATCCTTGTAGTCCTCCTGAGTTGCCCTTCCAAAGGTAATAAACTCTCTTTGTTGGCCTGAGTTCCAGCCAAGCTCTCTGTTCCGCCAGGCCAGTCTTCTTTCCCACTGGCTCATCTTTTGGCACAGGCAGTTAGTTCCTGCATCTTTGACATTTCCTTCTTGAACAATGTCCAGCCTTCCTGGACTTCTTTGCTCTTCAGAACTGCCTTCCAAGGTACTCTGTCAACCAGGCCCCTAAACAGGCCAAAGTCTGCCCTCTGGAAGTCCAAGGTGGGAGTTCTGCTGACCGCCTTCCTTACTTCTCCAAGAACTGAAAACTCTGCCATTCATGATCGCTGTGCCCAAGACAGTGTCCAACCATCACATGACCCACAAGTCCTTTTCTGTTCACAAACCACAGGCCCGATAGGGTGCCTTCCCTAGTTGGCTCCCTCACCAGCTGTATCAGGAAATTGTTATCTTCCACACACTCCAGGAACATCCTAGATTGTTTCCTCTCTGCTGTATTGTATTTCCAGCAGATATCAGGTAATTTGAAGTCTCTCATGAGAACAAGGGCTAGGGATCGTGGGACTTCTCCCAGCTGCTTATAGAATATTTCTTCCTTTTCATTCTGATTGGGTGGTCTATAACAGACTCCCACCATAACATCTGCCTTGTTGGCTATTCCAAATTCTTATCCGTAAACACTTGACTCTTTCATCACCATTGTCAAGCTCTAGACAACCAAAATACTTCTTAACATAGAGGACTACCCCACTGACTCTCCTTCCTTGCCTGCCCTTTCTGAAGAGGTTATAGCCATCCATTGCAGCACTCCAGTTCCATGAGTCATCCCACCATGATCATAACTTGGTTGGGGTGGAGCAGAGCCAACTTTCTGCTCAGTGAGAGAGGCTCCTGCTTGTACCTGTTGCTGTGGCAACCAGGGGCAGCTGACTGGATTGTTTACTCTGTGGAGGGGCTCCACCTGTGGAGAAGAGTGGACAGGCAGCTGACCCAAACTGACCCATAGGATATTCCATCCATCTGCTGTGCTCAGTATAAAAGCTGAGCGATCAAAGGGGTTGGGTTGGCTCTTCTTCAATGGCCTGGGTTCTTCATTGTTTCTCTTTTGTCAATGATCAACATTTGAGCATTTGAGGAGGACTCTATCATTTTGTCTACCTTTGATCCCAGTCCGTGGATTCCTGAAGCTAGATTCGGATGCCAGTTTCCATTTGTCACTGAGTCCAGTCTGGAACTTTCCCAGTGCCTGCCAGTGACCTCTCCCTGGAAGCCTGATACTGTTTTGTTTATATTTATATACATAGAGTATCTATTTCATTATTACCTTTTTATCTTATTATTAATATTTCATTAATTTAGTTTAGGTTTTTTGTAAACTCAGAAAGCTCTTTGTCTCTCTTCTTCCTCTTCTTGGAGTGAGTGGTGGGGAAGAGCATCTGTTGTCTTGTCATTGACCAACCCTACCCAAATGATGACAACATCATAGTTTTCCAGCTGCAAAATGGCTTCCAGTTCCTCCTGTTTGTTGCCCATGAGGCATGCATTGGTGTAGATTCACTTCAATTGGGATGATCCTCCCACTTTTGGGGGCAGGGGGGCTTAATTCCTGACTGTTGTCAGGTGCTTCTGTGGTTTGCAACACATCATCAACCCTTGTGTCTTTGCTGCCACATGGATCTCCATCGTCTAACTGCACTGAGATGTCTACGGTGCTGCATGCATTAGTACAGGGACATTTCAAATGTGCTCCACTGAACTCAGAACATCATGGAGGAGACTGAAGGACCCCGTTAGCACACTGTCCCTCAAACAGTGGCATACCACCACCAAGTTTATCTCTAGTGAGCTTATTTTTATCCCTTTCCCCCTTTAAAACTATTTCAATGAGCCCGGCTAACTCCTGAACATAAAGCATTTTCCCCATTTGAGAAAGGTGTGCCCCGTCTGTTGCCAGCAGGCCTGGTATCATATAGACCAACCCATGACCAAAAACCCCAAAATTCTGCCAGTGACACCAGTCTTGGAGCCACCTGGGTATTCCTGGTTTTTTCTTCATCATTCCCTGCAACTGGAAGAATAGAGAACACTACTGTGCTCCCTATCCCTTAACCAGTAGTCCTAAGGACCTGAAGTCTCTCTATTGCTTTTGTACTTCTTATTGCAACTTCATTGCTGACTACCTGAAAAATCAATAACGGATAATAACCTGAAGGCCATGTTAGGATAGAAAGTGTTCTCATCACATCTTTAATCCAGGTCCCAGAAAGGCAAGAGACTTCCCTAAGATGTCAGCATATTGGGCCTGCGGAAGAGAGTCTCCTATGACAATGACCCATCTTATTTTCTTTATGGAAGTGGTTTTGATACATGGCATAGGCTGACTTGACCTTGGTGACACCTCCAACCTAAATGGACCATCATCTTCATCACTGTTTGGTTCCACTTGCACAGCCTCGCACCAAGGGCACTTGGGAGGGTGGAGTGGTCATGGAGGTAATGGGCCTGCTGTGACATATAGGAACTTGGCACCCTATCCTTATTACCCCCTATCCCTTAAGTCACCATGTTCTGCTGAGAGAAAAGACAACAGGAAATCCTCTGTATCACGTGTCCTCTCAGGTCTGTCCCAGGGAAGGTGGGGTGTAGTTTCAGTAGTCTATCTTTCTCAGCCTCCCACCCCCTCCCGGAGCTCTGCCACTAAACTGAGGATTTCTTCCATCTGGGCACACCTCCCACAGATGTACTCACTGCTGCTATCCAGTACTGGCATAAGAGTAGGGCACACCCTGCAGCCTGAAACCTGGGGAGATGGAGATAAACTTACAAGTTTGTAAATAACCTCTGTGAAAATGGCAGCACATAGGTGGTTTAATGGAAGAGAAAACAGTGGATTTGCTTAGTCATGTGATACAGCCAGAGTGCTAAATCTTCCACCCTGTCTAATCTGTATCAATCCAAACATGTAAAATTGAATTAAAACCAGATCAGAAGAGTACCCATCCCAGGAGTCTTTCTTTTTACATATGAATTCCATATTATAGATTTTCATTGCTCTGTAGAAATTTCTGAAGAGGGCTAAGCTTACCCTTAGCTAGCATAAAGGCAAAATCTCTCTGTAAAGCTAAACACCCACTAATGGTGCTGCAAACTGGGTGGGATGATAGGCATCGGACACATCCAGATAGACTACGAACTGCTACAGTCTTTGAGAGCCTGCAACTTGCATCAGACTGATAAAACAGAAGGCTTGACCCCTGAGTGACTCTGCAAACTTCTCTGGCCACCCCCACCCCCACTTCTGCAGAAAGTGCAGCCCTGGAAGAAGATGCGGACATGCATTGAACGTCGAGCACCTTGGAGGGTATTGCAAATGATATCCAATCCTAATGCCATTAGTCTAGTGCAGTCCTGCAGTGCCCTGCACAGCGCAAGGACATTCATTAAAGCTTGTGCAATGGCACCTTTTAAACACCACCTATGATCTCATTGCATTCAAATATCACAGCAATAACCCTACAGCTTGTAAAAGAGAACATGATACTTTTTGCTGCATTTGTTATTCTCCGTTGTCTGCATTCCAAATATTCTCATGCCTATAGATTAAGAAGTTGATATAGCCTTCTACCACAAGCTAACAGATGTGCATGGGAAAGGTGCAGGAAATAAATACAAAGCAAAACAAAAAAAACCAATGCAACAATTAGTTAAAGCAGAAAGGCAATACCTGAAATATACACAAGCCTCCACCCCTCCCCGAAATTAATGAAGAAATGAAGACTGTGGACCTGGACATGGTAGGAGACCAGAAATATTGAAAAAACAAAGGAAGAAGCCCAGTTCAGCCCAGTTCAAAGTATGTAAGTAGAGCTACGACCTAGAATTTTTTTTTTTTTTTGAGAATGACTTTGCTGATTATCAAAAAGTTCATAGACTAAGGCTAGTTAAGACCATTCAAAAATGGACTAGGCTGCTGCATGCTGTGAAAACAACACCCCACTCACTCTAGGTAGGCTGCCTGATGTAACCCTGCAAGTTCTCACAGCTCAGAACCTTGTCATCCGATCACAAGTTAGCCTCTGGCATGAGAACTGAGTCGCATGAGAAACAAGCCTCCTCAGACCTACGAAATACTACAAAAACATATGTATGTCACTATGTTAGCTTTCATATTTAGAATACAGTTAGATGGAGAGGGGATAAATCTCTGTCTTATGACAAGGTAGTAACTGCATTAAAGTAAACTGGCATCAAATCAGCATAACAAAGTGGAAATGCAAGCTAGCACTCTCTAGTTTCTACAAAAAATTGCTGATGATTAAAATATCTTTTTTCCCTCTTCCTTCTTGGACTTCTTTCCCTGGAATCCATTGAACTTTATTATTATAATCAGCACATCATTTTTATAATTCAAAATTTTTTAAACACAACAACAGACAGTGGGTGTTTTCAGCCCTGTGAATCAGTGATTTAATCTGGCCAAAACCATTTCAATCTGCATTCATTCTTCCATGACTGGCATGTTAAGCAAGAAACTTTTATCATCCTGAGTATTTGACACGCATCAGCTTTCCCAGAAAACAAAACCTGGAAATTTCAGGAAACTAATTCTACCCCGACATTCCCAAAACTGAACTTTTTAATGAACTTGATTCATACCCCATTTTTCTTATGTGTAATGAAAGACACAGACTATATTTACTTTTCTATCTGATTTTACCTCTTAATCTTACCACTGACAATGTATACTGATAAACAAAAAGACAAGTAAGTACCTAAAAAAACTACTGATACCACATGTTAACTCCAAACAAGGCTGACCAACAAAGGATTTAAAGTTTAGTATCTTTTGTCCACATTATCATTACAAGTGGTCAGTAGAAATAAAAGTAAAAAATTTGATTAACATAATACAGGCCACCACTCTCCCCCCTCCTCC